>MRSU01010360.1:0-29084 GCA_008369845.1 Trichomonas gallinae
ACAAAGTGGCGAGGCTCTGAACGCCGAATGATGAGACAATGAGTCTGCTGACAAAATCATCATTATCTGTTCCGTCGACAGATTTTGTCAGCAAGCTTAAAATTTCTTGGTTCTTGCCTCTGAGATTGACATCAAGTGTCAATGAAACCATCTGGATTAACGCGCAAACATAGCATTCTCTGATTTGCTAGAATGAAAGTGCTTAACTAGAATATAACGGTTGTGCTGCATTTTGGCAAATCTTCTACTATAAAATATTTTTGTCATTGTAAAGTATAATTGGCAATTAGAAATTTATGTGACAGAATACAAAAAAATTATTTTTGATTATTATTGATGCGGCAACTTAGCTATGGATATATTAAAATGTTGCATAAACTTTTAACAGATTTGCTTGAGAAATACATGAGATTCAAAATTGATTTTGCAATTTATGCTGACTTAATACGTTATAAATGCAATACATATATAAAGTATGCCACATAGATTAATATACTTTGATGACAAGCAATAAAACTTATTATTCGGAATTGGACTCCTCAGGTGAAGAGCAAATCTTTTAATTCCAAAAATAACAATAGAAATAAATAAGGATTGGATATAAGAGCCTTCAATGGAGTCATTAATGATTTTATTGCTTTCATATTTCTGAAAAAATTCGGAAAACAAAATTAAAGCTCAAATTCGACCCAAATAATGATACATTTGGGTATTATTTCTGATATCAATGTATTAGAATGTCAAAATTTTAGTCAATTTGGAACAATAAACAAAACAATATTTCTTAGCGAATACGGATATCAGCAATGTATTCTGATGATGTTTTCGATGATGAAACGATGTTTGACGGGGGCTAAACTCGACTTTCAATAAAACATTAAAAATTATGAAAAACATGAGTATAATCAACTATAATATCTGATGAAAAGATTTTCAGCATTCAGCGTGAAAATGCCAGATTTTTGCGTAAAAATTTTGAAATGTTTACAATTTTGATGAATTTATTTGAAAAATCACCAATATTATGCGACTTGTTTATTGTTTGATAGACTCGATTTTATTCAAAAAAGACTTTGAATTGATATTAATCGTCGTCTTTCAATTTTGTAATGATCTTTTCAAAAGTTATTTTTTGATGAATCAATATTTTTAAATGTAAACTTTATTTATGAAATTTTGACGATAATCTTGTCAGAAAAAAAAAATATTTAAAAAATATTGATATATGAATTATACTCTAAAAGTCCTCCCAAAATTTCCGGTAATTTTATATCAAAAATCCAGAATGTCGACTTACTCAACTTATTTCCCCAACCAGATCCCAACAACAGAGCTAAATGAAGTTAGAGATGGAAATATGAACCAGGACCAGTCAGTGCCTTTGCGCTATCATGTCACAACATCAAGCTCAGATAATAATAAATATTTTGTCCACGATTCTACATTTCAAAACATTACAATATGGAAGGAAGGTGATCAAGCAGAAGGTACTGCCATATGCATGAACGCCCCGACCCTTTTCCTTGCTATTTACAGAACTAAATTCCTTTCTTGCCGTAATAACGCAGGAGGTGGTGCAGTTTTCTTCTCATCAGCCGGTGGTGAAGTTTTTATTGATGAATCATACGGTGAAAAATGTTTTGGCGTTAGAAAACCAGGTACTCAAGATGGAGATCTTAAAGAAGGCCAATTTGGAAAGTTTGGATTAGGCAAATCAAATATATTACGATCCACATTCTACCAATGCGCTATGCGAGAAAATTATGAAAGTATAAATGATTTGCCGACATACACCGTAGAATTTTATGATGGAACAGCAAAACTATCGCATGTAAACTTTACTGAATCCAATGAGTATCGCTATAGTGGCTTTGTCGTGTGTAAGCCTTTCGATGAAATTTCGTATCTTATTGTCGATAAAAGCTATACAAAAGGTGGTATGTTCCACTTCAAAAACGTAAATTCTGGATCGATGCATCATATTACCGTTTTAAACCCAACTCAAACAGAAGATAATGAACAAAACAAAATTGGATACTTCCACCTTCAAAACAGCAATCTCACCGTGAAGTACCTCGTTATTGAAAACCCAGAAGGATCCAATATGAAACTCTACACAGGTGATGATGATTCTTCTCTTTCTTTAGTCAATGCCCAAATCGATGATAAGCTTGAAGTAGGTCATGCTGTATTCGAATATGAGGAAGAAATGATAACAAATACAACAACCACAGAAACAGAAAGCACAACAACAACAACAACAACAACAGGAACAGAAAGTACGACAACAACTACAACCACAGAAGAAGAAAGCACTACGACAACTACAACCACAACCACAGAAGAAGAAACCACAACAACAACAGAAGTAGAAAGCACAACAACCACAACCACGGAAGAAGAGACCACGACAACAACAACCACACAAATAGAAAACATCCCGACAAATGATAATCCTGATAATCAACCAACAGATGGAAATGTTGATCCTGTTATTCCAACAGATGGTAATCCTGTGGAACAAAACTCAACACTTCCCGATCAAAATATTGTTGAAACCCCAGCACCGACATCGAGTTATGATGCCCACAAAGATGGAAAAATTGCCGGAATGCCGAAAACTGCCTTCTTTGGAATGATTGGAGCTATTGCTGCTGTCGTCATCATCATTATCGTAATCCTCATTGTTGTTTTAAAGAGAAGAGGCGATGATATTCAAGAGTCATTCGAAACAGCCTCATTTGATGAAGACAGCAAAGCTTTACATACTCTTGATGGTGATAACTTCTTTGTTTAAATTGTCATCTCATTAGATGGCAACAATTTAATCTAATTTTCATGATATATCGGCTTTATTTTAATAAATTTAAGTCTGATAATTTTAACTATATATTTTTAATTAAACTTTAAGTGATTTGCTTATCATAAAGAACATACGATATCAATATGGCAGATATAACCAATAAGAGATGAGTAAAACTAGATTTGGTTATTATAAGATCAATTTATTTGGATTCGCATCATATTTATCGTAATTTTGCCAAAAATGTCGAATTAATTTGCTAAAAGAGTTTATAAAGTAATATTTTTTTTACGTTAAAAACCAGCAAACTTTATTTTAATATCATCATCCTTTGTTTTTAGCGTTTCTGGCGAGCTGGAGCGCATGTGATAATTTCATCGACACGGAGAATCTGTTCAGCAGCTTCAGAAGCGGAGATGAGGACCTGGCGCTTGACACGGAAGCTCTCTGTAATGCCGAGCTCCTGGATATCACCAACGCCACCGTTCTTGATGTCGAGGCCATATGTCTTCTTGCCCTGAGCATGAGCGGCTCTGATAGAAGCAACAATTTCTGGGGCATCGAGGCCAGCATTGCCAGCAATGATTGTTGGGATCTGGCGGAGAGCACGAGCGAAGCCTTCCATAGCAAGGGAGACTTTGCCTGGTGTCTGGCGGGCGGCGGCATCGATAGCCTCAGCCATAAGGATCTCTGAGCATCCGGCGCCGTAGACTGTGCGCTTCTCGGACATCATGGAAGCGATAACGCAGAGGGCATCATGGAGGGCACGCTCTGCTTCATCGAGCATCTGCTGTGTAGCACCACGGAGAACAACTGTGGATGTAGCTGGCTCGTGGCAGCCTGTGAAGCGGATGAGCTTGTCTTCACCGATCATGATAGACTCGACGCACTTAGCATAGCCGAGCTTGACCTTGTCAGGTGTATCGAATGTTGAGACGATATCACCACCTGTGACGAGGGCGAGGCGCTCAACACCTGCGAAGTCAGCCTGCTCGATGGAGTTGATGTGGTGCTCTGTAAAGTATTGCTCTGGAAGGTTGTAGATCAACTGGCGGTTGACGAATAATGTTGGTTTGTGAGCGGCGATCTTGTCGCACTTGGTGAGCATCTTCTGGCGCTCAGCCTGCTCGATCTTAGCGAGCTGATCTGGGGAATCTGTCTCAATCTTAGCACCGTTGATCTTGATCTTATCAGCATCCATGGATGTGTTAGCGATGAGGATCTTAGCGTCCTCAACCTTTGTTGGCTGGCCAACACCGAACTGGCACTTGAGAATAAGGCCGTCGACGAGCTCAGATTCTCTGAGTGCGCCACCAGTAACCTTGACGATGGAAATAGCATCAAGACGAGATGGGTCCTTCAGGCGTTCGACTGCAGAGACTGCAATTTCAGCGAACTGATCGCGCTCCATAGCCAAAACCTTTGAGTTTAATGTTGTACGAGCGACATTAAGAAGATCTTCGCGGAACTTGGCCTGGTCGACGGAGTTATCCTTGGCTGATTCTTCAAGAGCCTTCAAAGCGACTTGGACAGCCTCATGCCAACCCTTAACGATTGTCTGTGGGTGAATGCCCTGGCCAACGAGGTTCTCAGCTTCGTGGAGGAGCTGGCCGCAGAGAACAGCGACTGAAGTTGTGCCATCACCGACTTCAGCATCCTGAGCTTGAGAAAGTTCGACAATAATGCGAGCAGCTGGGTTATCAATGACGATGGACTTGAGAATAGTAGCACCATCGTTTGTAACGTTGATACTGTCGAGGTTTGAAAGTGATTGAAGGATTTTATCCATTCCTTTTGGACCGAGTGTTGTTTTAACAAGGTCGCAGATAGCCATAGCGCCTGTGAAAGCGGACATGCGAGCCATTTCACCACGCTCTTCATTGGCACTTGTATCTAAAAGCTGGACACCTGCAGTCTTCATATGTGGTCAGAACACGTTTAATAATTTCACTTTTGCTCACCGACCTTTGTGGTCAAGTGATTTTGACTCCATTTTTAGCTCTATTAACATCTATAGATATCATTTTTCTTGTTTATTTGGGTCAATTGCTTTATGATTTTTTGAAAATTTGTAAAACGAAGAGTTAACGGTCACTTCGACGTGGCTACGTGTTTATTTGACAGTGATTGTTGTATTTCATTCGGTTGGCATGTATGATGGCGTTAGTTTTTTAATGGAAATTTTGTCAAATTATCCAGATTTGTGTTATTTCAATCCAATATTCATTATTATATGATTTTCTATAGGACAAATCGAAAAAAACAATCTAATTATCAAAAAGTCTTTAAAATTAATGATTATATATGTTTATTTAATATTATTGCATTCTGTCGATGAGAAATTGATTTTTGAAATTGAAAACAAATTTTTTTTTGAATTTATATGTGTTCGCGTCGAAAAAATGATGCAAACTAAAAACATATGAAATTATCTATTTATTGTAATGATAAAAATCAAAACTTGATTTTTATTTAAGAAAAGCAATGTATATACGTATTGGCATATGATAAAACAACTAATTTTTAAATTTAGATACCAAAATATACTATAATTTTGGAAAATTTCAATTGAATTGAGAAACACATTCAGTACTCAGATGTTTAATCTTACTAAATCATTATAAACAATCTTACTAAATCATTATAATCATGCATATCTTCAAAGTAAGACAGATATATATATATAATATTTCATCGAAGATAATTATTTGTAACAATGTTTTCCAGCATACAAATATAAAGCTTGGATGCGATATATATTCTCATGAAGATTGATTTAATCTAGTATTTCTAATATATTTTACTATATAATGATTAATGAAATTGTTAAATGTATATGAACTTACTATGCCCGATATCATCATCTATATTCATGACAGGAACACAAATATCAATGCGTTCATCTCCATTATCTGCATTCACTAATTTTTGATCACAATGCCAAGCTTTTATAATAAACTATTGGTGTCCATTTGACTCTAAATGCGGTAAAGGTGTTAGAAATACTTCAGAAATTTTATTTTCACAATTTATTGATAATATTGAATAACTTTGGACTTTCAACTGATTCAGATAATAACGTGATGATTTTTGCATTCATGTTATCATCATCTGAGATAGAAGTATGTTTTGTTGATGTTTCTTCTGCAAGAGAAACGCTTATTTCTTTGCCTGATTGACCTCCGAGATCTATTGTGTATGTTTATGTATTATTTTTGTGTCACTGTGCTTTAGTTATGATTTACCTTAATAATTATGTTTCTAAACATAATTTTGTCACTTCATTTTTTATTTTGCAAGATATAAAGACGGAGTCTTTCGAAAACTAAAATGAAGAGATTCATGGTCAAGCAAATAATAGAAACATTGAAAAAGCTTCAAAAAGATAGAACATAGTTCGATGAAATTTACAGTATTTTGAATCGCATAGCTGCAGAAAACTATTTTAATGCTATGCGTTTTGCTGTGAAAGGGGAATTCTGCATTGTTAAAAACAAAGATAATGAAACTATCTTTGCTCGTTCAATAGAAGAATGTAATCATCAACTTTCTCATTTCATCATAGAATTTGGTGGAAACATTGGTTGTAACCAAGAAATTCCCAATGATTTTTCTTTGATCAGATTACTGTGCACAAAATTCCACATTTTGATTTAAATATCGCTTTGATTCTTGCTTCAGGAAACGGTTATCACGAAGTTGTCAAACTCCTTCTCGCAGTTCCTGGAATCGATATCAACGCAAGAGATTATGACAATGGTATATCTTTATTGGTTGCTTCATTTATGGGCCATCCTGAAGTTGTAAAACTCCTTCTCTCAATCCCTGGAATAGATATAAATGCAGTAGATGATGATAACAATACATCTCTGATAATTGCTTCAGAAAGTGGCCACCACGAGATCGTCAAACTCCTATTATCAATCCCTGAAATAGTTGTAAATGCAAAAAAATCTCAACAAACGTACAGATTTGATATCTGCCTCAGAAAATTGTCATTTTGATGATGTAAAACTCCTTCTCAGAGCTCCAGGAATAGATGTAAATGCAAAAAACGAATGCAATTAGACAGTTTTGATTTAAACTTCAGAAATGGGTCATCATGAAGTAGTCAAACTTCTTTTCATAGTTCCTGGAGAAGATGTAGACAATTGGACAGCTTTAATGATTGCTTTTGATTTTCACGAAGTTGTCAAACTTCTTCTTGCAGTTCCTGGAATTGATGTAAACGCAAAAGATGATGCAAGCATAAAAGCTTTTATTCTTGCCTATCAAAACGGTAATGATGAAGTTGTCAAACTCCTTCTCGCAGTTCCTGATTAAAAAACCAACATGGAAACTATTTATTCTACACAAGGTACATCTGGAAATGAAGAAGATGACCAACTCGATTGTGATTGGAAGCTAAGATGGTAACTTATTAATTCATGATAATTTTGTTTTCAATAATAGTGTTAAAGATTAATATGATCCATCCTTTCATGATAGTTGGGATTGATTGGCATATACACAGTCCTAAGTTTTTCAATAATTAATCATAGACTTATAGTGAGAATTAAGATGGATTATTCGAACGCATGTAATAATAATATTTGATGGAATCTGTAACATAGCACATATATTAGAGTAACTTGAAATACATAATTTGAAAACGTGTTTATATATTAATAACAAATGAAAGAAAATATTAAAAAAAAAATTAAAAGAATCTTATGAATTAAAAAAAAAAAACAATGTTAAACAATAGATAGTAATTAGTTTAAAACAGCATGACAATATACATAAGTATAAATAAGGTGCTTGCGTTATATTAAATAACTTTAAAAATTATCCCCAATAGAAAACCCTCTGGCTATCCCCATCTTTCAGCGTTAATTCATTTGGAAGTTTAGATTTCGGTAACATTGGGATGTTATGATTAGATTTTTTCGCATTATGAAAAACTTCTTCGGCGACTTTATTATCTTGGAATTGGTCGGATTGTAATTTTACAGGACTAGCAACAATCATCGACCTTGTTCTCTGTCTTCGATCAAACTTGAAATCATCATCAATAATTTTTTGTGCCATATTCGTTTGTTTGTTTGTATAATTGAGAAAAGCTCTTTGCTGAGCTTGTCCATTAATAACACTTCTCGCTGAGCCGCGAAGGGTGTGCGTATTAGAAACGGAGCTAGATCTTGTTAATCCACCCTTCTTAATAGGCTGGGGTGGATGTCCTCCATGAGTTTCTTTATGATTTTCACTCGATTCACTCTTTTTAAAATTGTTTGTTGAATTTAATTTGATAAGGCATGTAGAAGTATGGCACATCTTCATCATTGACCCGCTCTTGTGAGGGAGCGGGGGTATTACACCAGTGATTGACGACAATTGCTGGCTCCAGTTCGATGGTAGAGACATTTAGAATTTGAATGAAGGTTGTAAAATTTTGAATATTTTCATTTGGGAGATGGAATAATGGCTAATTTATTTTTCAAATTTTGAAAATTTATAAAGATTATGAAAATGGTTTAATTGAATTTAAAATAATCGTAATTTCCAGCCAAAATACATAATTTACATTAATTTATGGTTATATGCAATTCCGCAATTTCAAAAAATTGAAAAGTGATTGAAAGTTTGAAACAAAAGTGACGAGTTAATCGTTAACAAAAGTGAATTGATTGTAAAAATATTTTACTATTTACCATAGAATATATATTTCAAAAACAATTAAAATTGTCACTTTTATGCTTTTTTTCCGCTAAAGTATTGGCAAAAGAAAAAAAAAGTTAAAACACCTTTGCTTCTACATAAAATCCTTCCAAATTTAATCTATATATACAGTAGGAACATATGAATAATATACTAGAAACTCTAAAAAAGTTGTAAGAGATTCATTGACTTTGAGTGACTTCATTTTCATAATCATTCTGATTTTAAAAAAGTTCACCAGATTGATTTATTTCGAATCAGCAACAACAGTATGGAATATAATACTAGTGAATTTTTGACAGATTTCAAGCATGACAATTGGTTAAGTTGGTAGGACTTTATGATGATTGAAAATATCTGGGCACACAATGATGTCCTCTGATATCACATTTTTGATAAGTTTTGTTGACATCAATCGAAATTCTTCGTAAGGCTTGCAAATCATGCCATTTCTGAGGCACATAGTTATTTATAAGATGGGATAAGACTGTGTGAGCACGAGTTATGGTGTTTCTAGTTTCTAGTTTGAATTTCAAATTTCAATTTCAAATCCTTAAAGAATTATGATCGAATTCTGTTATCAAGAGTCATTAAACATAAATTCAATGATAGAGTAATTTGATTCTATTATCGAATGCATGTTCATTGTCCCGTGACAACTTGAAATGGGATTAAATTTAGTTCTTCTTTAGAAAATCTGTTCTGTCATCATATGCTCACTCTTCATGTGATAGATGAGTGCACCACATAGTGACAGACATGATTTTTAAGAAATTATTTATTAAAATGAAGTTTACCACAGAAAATTCTGTTTTGAGAGGCATTGAAAGAATATTCAATGATATATTATGACAGAGTTATCATTGAATATGTGCCTCAGTGATGTTAAACAATTCTCAATGAAAATATATCTAATATTAGTTTTTAAATAGAAAATTCTGTCTGTCATCTTTTAGTGGGCTCACTAGACGATAGAGAAAGTCACACTATATCACAACAATATACTTCTCATGCAGATGTGACAAATATTTACAAAATGTGACAATTTTAAAAAATGTGACAGTAATCGAAAAGTGACATTATAAAAACGTGACAATTACTACAAAAGTGACAAAATCTTTCTACGAATTTGAGGGGAAGATTTTGATGCTTTCCTCAGACTCATGCGAGATTACTATAATTTTCAGGACAAGCTATCAAACATATCCGGGCCAGCAGATGTTCATTAGCGGTGATCATCAAATGCTCGGAGAATGGTCGCGGCCAAGAGCTTTTCCAATGCGATACGTGAGAGAAGCGCCTGACTCGTTCAACTGGGTTGGAAGGATAACATTCCGCAAGCCAGTGAAACAAAAAGTCACAATTGAGTACAAATATATTCTTCTTACATCAAGTTTTGATCCGAATGACTATCGATTTCAATCTGATGTGCGAAGAGACGCAAATGCTGAAGTATGTTGGGATTCTGGACCAAACAGAAAGATTGTGATAGGAGAAATCACACAGTCTCCTTATCTAATCTTAACTTCAGATTTGTTCCAATCTCAAATCGAATTATTGGAGCATGTTTTCCTCAAAAACACGTTCAGAGACGTAATATATTTCCATCCTGCCAACAAAGAACAAGAAATTCTGCGTGATATCAGTCGAAATCAAATTACACAAGTCCATTTTCGCCTTTTAGTACTTCAATTGCCACCAGGGTATAGTGTTTACATTACAGGTGATTCAAAAATATTCGAAAATTGGAAAAAATACATTCCTTTGGCCCCGATAAATAATTTATATTGGGAATTTTCAGTAGATCTGCCGAAAGACACTCCACCGTTCGATTATAAATACTTAGTACTTCGGGATGGAGATAATACTCCTAAATGGGAACATCGACCAAATCACAAGTTCCAATTTCCGTCTGAAATCCCCTCTGTTTTTATAATCTCAGACTGGATGTTTAAGTTTCCTGTCGTAAAGTTCCATGGAGCTGGAATTTTAGTTTCATTATATTCGATTCACTCTAAAAACAGTTTCTGCAGGGTTGGTGAGTTTCTCGACTTGAAGCAGCTCATTATCTGGGCAGAAAAGGCAAATTTATTACTTATTCATATTCTGCCAATTCAAGATACAGATTTAGGACTTGACGGCTTGGAGATGAATCCATCTAGGCAAGTCTCTGCGTTTGCTTTCAACCCAATTCACTTAACACTCAGCCAAATTGAAGGATTTGCAAATATTGATAAACCACGAAGAGCTTCGTACCAGAATGTTTACATTGCAAAGATAAAGTGTTTAAGACAGATATTTTCAAAACTCGACAAACTTTCGCTTAAAACAAATCAAGGATTTAAAGATTTCGTGAATTCAAACAATTGGTGGCTCCAGCCATACTGTCTTTGGGCTAGTATCAGAGACCAATGGCTTGAACAGCATCCACCAAATCCAGAACGAACAGATAAAATTGAATTTCCTCCATTTCAAGATATGAAGCTTCCAGACATACTTTCTATACCAGATCTTTTAGCAAAATCAACAGAAACCCCAGTAACAGAGTACAACTGCCTTTTTATTGCATGGATTCAATATCACTGTCATCTTCAAATGATGGAAGTCGGAGAATTCGCAAAACAGCATAGGATTGTTCTCAGCTCCACGATGACAATAGGACAGAGGCATGGAAGCGCAGATTGTTGGTCCCATCAGGATATCTTCGACGAAACTTATAATATTGGAGCTCCACCAGACATATTCTCATTCCACGGCCAGAACTGGGGATATCCTGCATGGAATTGGGAACAAATGAGAAAAACAAATTATCAGTGGATTCGACAGCAGATATTCCACAAGTCCCAATTCTTCAGCTCCTGCTTATTCGATCATCCGCTTGGTCTGTTTAGGTGTTGGAACATTCCAGCTGATATTGATAATCCACTTCTCGGTCATTTCGTGCCTTCATCGCCTGTAGATGCTAGATCTCTTAGTGAGTTAGGTCTAAGAGACATTTCTCAGCTTTGCAGGCCGATTTTTCCGATCAACGACGCATTATCTTTTTCGCTTCCCGATGATATCAAAGAAGAAATCATCAACATGCTCGCTACATGCGAAGGTGGCCTATGGAGATTCAGGGCTCAGTTCGAAACAGATACAGCGATAAAGGCAGCGCTGTCGAAAATCTCACAGAACTTAGACATGGAGAAGAAACTTCAATTTTCTCTTGCTGAGAAAATCCTTTTATCTTATTTCGAGAGCGTTTGTTTGATTCCAGAGCGATCAGCTCCGCACGAGAAGTACTATCCGAGGTTCTCTATGACAGACAGCGCGATCTTTAAGACTCTGCCAGAAAGAGACGCGCAAGTTTTGTACAAGTTATTTGTCGACTTTTATTATAGAACGAATTTGTCGCAGTGGCATGAAAACGGCGCGCAAAACATTGGGCCTTTCGCTAGTGCACCTATACAGTTCTTCGGCTACGACCTCGGCGTCACGCTCAATGATGAAGAAAAGGCACTGCACAGAGTTGGTATCTGCTCATTCAGAGTGCAAAGGATTCCTAGGGAGTCAACACAAAGATTCGACGTCACTGAGGACTTCCCGTATATGAGTATCTGCACTCCATCACCTCACGACATGCCGCACTTGACACTGTGGTGGAGGCAGGAGCAGGCTGACGTACAACTGTTCTACCATCAGATATTGAAGATGCAGGGAGTAGCTCCATTAGAAATTAACAAAGATATCGCGAGAGGCATCGTCAGGCAGAATCTGGCGAGCGATAGTATGTGGTGCGTTTTCGTTTTTGACGACTTGTTCGCTCTGTCTGATGACTTCAAAGATGATATAAGCGACAGCTGGATCAATGATTCTACAGGAACTAGCAGAGTTCCTTACAAAATGTCTGTCTCTGTTGAAGATCTCAACGAAGGCCATGCAGAATGGAATGAGCTGATCGTGAAAATGATACAAGATAGTGGTCGCGGAAGAGATGTTTCAAGTGGATTCGATAACTTATATTAATATTTATTATTTTATTTTTGTTTTTGTTGCTGCACTGATACAACAGTGCGTTATATATTCAAATTTTTAATAAAATGTTATATTCAGTTTGTAATCAATCTGGAACTTAATTTTCATAATGAATTCAATAGCTCGAAAAATTGTTGTTACGTATCATCAATGAATCAAGTGTTTGGTAGATTCTTAATTAAGAAAAGGAATTTAATCCAATGGCAAAATGCGAAAATAGTATATCAGAGTTATATTTAATGCCTTTTTTCATATATATTATGGAGTTTAACAACTTCGTGATGAACATTCTCTGAAACATTCATCAAAGTTGTCTTGCTCTCTTTGTCAATTGCGTGGATATCTATTTCAGGAACTGTGAGAAGGAGTTTGACAACTCCATAACAACAAATTTTTGAACCATAAATCAAAGCTATTTTGTTGTCATGGTTTTTTTGCATTCACATCTATTTCAGGAACTGCAAGAAAGAGTTTGACAACTTCAAGACAATTCCAAGAAGAAGCAGTATACAAGGCTGTTTTGCCTTCAAAGTCTTTGGCATTGACATCTATTCCAGGGATTGCCAAAAGAAGTTTGATGATTTCAAGATGACCAGGCGATGAAGCACAATCAAAGCTTGAGTGATTTCTTCTGCAATTATTTCGATTCCAGTAAATGTGAGAAGGAATTTAACGATATCAACATAACTTCTTTCTGAAGCCATATATCAAAGCTGTATTATTCCAACTGCTTTTTGCGTTGACATCAATTCCAGGAACTGTGAGAAGCAGTTTGGCAACTTCATGACGATCTCTTATTAAAGCCAAAAGCAAAGCTGTTATGTTATCTTTGTCTATCTCGTTGACATTTATTTCAGGAAATGTAAGAAGGACTTTGATAACATCATAATAACCATTGTCTGACGCC
Organism: Trichomonas gallinae; assembly: GCA_008369845.1. Taxonomy (NCBI): domain Eukaryota; phylum Parabasalia; order Trichomonadida; family Trichomonadidae; genus Trichomonas; species Trichomonas gallinae. Next base: position 13,425 of record MRSU01010360.1, read on the forward strand.
CACATTAAAACAGTTTTGCTGTATTTGTCTTTTGTTTTGACATTTACTCTAGGAATTGAGAGAAGATGTTTGGCAACATCATAAAAACCGCTTTTTATAGCATAAATCAAAGCTGAAACTTTGTCTTTGTCTATTGCATTGACATCTATTTCAGGAAAAGTGAGAAGGAGCTAATCTGCTTTATGATGGCCATATATTGATGTAAGGATTAGATCCGCATTAAGATCAATCTGTCGAGTTTTGAGAATAAATCTCAAAAAATCAAAGTTAGAGAAAACATAACCAAATTCATAGATAGTATTGATAATTCTACCAAATTCCATAATGAAGTGAACAAGCTGGAAATTGAGGCTTATTCTACAACGATACAAAATAATCTCAACAAATCTTTGATCATCCCAGATTTTCTCTTTTGCGCAAATTGAATGGCTTCATAATCACTCTATAATGTGATACGTTTTAAAACTTCATAGATATCATTGTTCTTCTCTTTTGGTTTTCTTAATTTTTTTAATGGTTTGATTTTGGATCTTATTGAACACTTGTTCCAACTGAGATGATGAAGATCATCCAGAATGAGAGTCATTGATGTCTTTATTTTCGAAATCATGATTCTATTAAAAAAAAAGATGCGTGTCAAATGTCATAATTATTCGCAAAAACTTACGGGCGTGGAAGCATCAAAAAATAAATAAAAACTCGACTATTGCTGTTTGGGTATGACAATTTAAGTCCACGATTGCATCATTTCTCACACTAAACTGGAAAAAAAAAAGAAATATCTATAATTAATAATTTGATTGTAGAAACTAAAGAATGCATCAACAATAAACATACTACTACTCTGTTCAATATGTCCATTATTATTGGCAGTTTGCATGACTATGAATTTATGATTAAAATTAGTGGATGTAGCCATCTATTACAAGGAATTTGACTATTTTGAGGCTAATGTAATCACAATATTAACAAGTATAACATCATTTCAGTATTCAAAATTAAAAAAAATAATATCTTGTTCAATTTTGTATATTTCCCATGATAACATTGTTGCTCTCATCATATTAATGCACACGTCAATACTATATGGGACATATAATATTGAAATCGATTTCATCAAATGTACGTTAAATTTTTTTAGTCCTTAATATATTGTCCATTCGCTTTGAATGCATTCAGATAGTGTAAATCACAAAGTAATTAAAGTTATTTTAGTGTATATTATAATTTTATGATTTTAAATTTAAAAACTGATTTAATGTACATTACCCTTTACAACTGCTAAATTCGCCGGAGAATTTAGATCTTGGCAAGTTTATCTTTATTCTCAGCGAGCTGTCTATCGTATTCTTCCCACGAACGGATTTCTGCGGAGAGTTTTTCAAGTTGTTTTTGTTTAGATTCGATAAGATTCTGTATATCCTCTTGAGCGCGCTTACGAGAATCAATTTCATCTTGTACACGATTGCGGAGTGCAATTGATCTAAGTTTCTGATCTTCTACACGGCGACTCTGCGTTTCCATGAATTCTAAGTATGCCTTTACAGCTACCATGAAATCATTAACTTCGTTTGAAAACTGATCACAGCCTGCTTTCAGTTTCTGTGTTTCTTTATATTGTTCTGGCTCGATTACTCTGATTTTGTAGTTGTTTTCTGGATCGAATATGACTTTTTGTGCTGCTGCAGCTTCCATTGAAAAAAAAAAATATAAACGTGACTTGAAAAGTGACGAATTAAAACGTGTCAGTGTCACTTTTTAATATAATTCTTAAAATTTCATCCATTCTTCTTCTTTTAGCATGTAAAGCTTATAATATTTCTTCAGACTGTTGTCAGTCCCGCGATAAGCAGCAGTAATACTCGATAATCAGTAATAAAATAAATCTTGTTTTTGTTTGATTGTGAATCTTATAGCATTCTTTCAGACTCTTGTCAGTCTCACGACAAACAAAAGCAATACTCGCTCATCAGAAATAAAATACCTAAAAAAATTCATGCTTTTGTTTGTTTGGGAAGCTTCTAACAGGCATTTTTCACACTGTTGTTATAATTAACAATGGCAATACTCGCCCATTAGTTATTTCTTTACAAAAACAAAATTATGTTTCTTGTCAATAGAAATAGCTTTGTAGGGTGATGCATCTTTTATATCGCAGTTATAAGAAAGACTATTTTCAAAAGTTGTGTTTTTTATATCTAATAATCGAAAACTGTTACTCTGTTAGCTAAGATTAATCTAGTTATAGATAGATTCACTTCTTCCTCTATTGTATTAATGAAATATTGAGTTTTTATCAAAAAAATCATTTTCAAAAGTATTGATTCTTTTTGTTGTTTTATTATTTTGATTGAAAATAAAAATCAAAAAATAACCATATTCCACGTCAAATAGCGAAGCAACAGACTATGTCTGTTGTGTGTTATTCATTCCAAAGATTTTAAAAAATAGAAAAAAAATCAAAAATAATGAAGAGCCTTAGAAATCTTTCTATTGTTGCTCTTCAGTTATCTTCACCAGTAATTTCTCCTCCACTTATTGGACGAGAAAGTGTTAGACTGTCCAGATCTCAATTTCACAGACAAATTCATCCAATATTTTATAATATAAAAGAAATAAACGCTTACAAATCAACTTTTTCTAACTTTCTATCGTCAGTAGTTACATATAATAAAGAATATAAGTATATTCACGATAGTTTTACATCATCTCAAAAGTACGAAACAGCAGATTCATACCAATTTGACTGTTGTAAATTCACTGGTATTACAAATGCACCGTGTTTAGTATTAGACAATCCCTCAATGACAGTTAATATACGAAATTCGAATTTTAAAACAATAACTGCTCCAAGTGGAACAATATTGCTTAACACAAAAAATACGATTTTCAATGGAGTTTACGTTTCGGACACAAGTTCTCCAATTGGAGCTTTTATTAATGCAAATCAACAAAATAAATTTTCTAGTATAACAGTTTTGTCTTCAAATTTCATTGGAAAGACATACACAGACAAAGATACAAAAGACGCATTCCATATCAATGGATCATCATGCGTTTTTGCTTTTTCGAATTGTTCATCGAACAAAATCGTAAATTGGGGCGCAGTATTCGGTCTAAAAGTTCCTAGATTCTTATTAATTAAGTCTTGCTACATTGACAACTGTGAAGGTGGCTGCATTTTATATGGAGAATCTTTCACAGAGAATTCTATAGTTTCAACATCATTTGGGCGTATATCTACTAGTTCCATTAGTGGAAGCTCGATTTTTTGGACATCTTGCCTAATGAATTTTATTAGTTGTTATATTTCACCAACAACAGCCACAACAACTATAAATATGCAATATGGGTCTGGTTCATACTATTTTAAGTCATGTACATTCAGTGTTGCCGATACAAACACAATTTCTGGCGAATCGAATACTTTTAATGCAGCAAGTCTTGCAGAAACAGAGATTACATATTATGATTACGTCGACTGTGCTGTAATTACAGCATCACCCATACCAACGCGCTCGTATGCAGCAACTCCTGCAATAACTCCAGATAAAACGCCTTTGACACCAGATAGAACAGTTTCACCAACGCAATCAAAAGTTCCTACACCGCATCCAACAATGTCACCGCGTGAAACAGCAGTTCCAACAGCAACACCGCAGCCGTCGCCGCCTTATGTGCCTATATTCGGATACTCAGTGTTAGTTGCTTTTATTATTTGCGTCATTGTCGCCCTCCTTGTCTTCGTTTACAAGGAGCTCCTTGAGAAATCCTCGTCAGCAACAATCGATGAAGGCGAAAAGATTCCATTCAGACAGTGTGACAGGTCTGATTCTAGCGAGAGACGCGGAAACTACTTCGCTTTAAGCTCAAATGATGACTCTGACTAATTTATATATTTTTGTTGAAAAATACTTTTATGTATTTCGATTATTTTTGTTTTAAATATGGTTGTAAAAATCCACTTTCTTGGAAATATCTAATCTTTTAAGAAAACTAGAGAATCCTCGAAGTTACGACATGTGGTTTCAAGTTTTCATCATATTAATGAAATACATCTTTTTAATATTGAGTTGACGCCTATTCCAGGAAATGAAAGAAGAAGATTGAGATCTTCATGATAGCAAAAATTAATGCTGTGTCTTTGTAAATGTTTTTTACTTTTACCTCTATTCCAGAGCCTGTGAGAAAGAACATGACAACTTCATGATGACCATTAAATGAAGCATTCATTATAGCTGTTCAATTGTGATCGTTTTTTGGGTTTACATCTATTCCAGGAACTATGAGGATAAGTTTGATAACTTTAAGATAACCGTATATTGAGAGTTATCGACAACTTTTTTTTCGAAAGATTCCATGTGTTGGAAAAATTATAAAGTTAGATGCGTAATTTTGTGGAAAAAACTTAACTAGTTGTTATTTATTTTATGGATTATTCGAAATTAAATGAAAATGCGAAAAATATTTTTATCAAAATTGAAAATCTTAAATTAGCATCATTGTTATATTACAAAAAGTGATACTGTCCTACCAGAAATAGTTATATTATTTACAAACCATTCAATTTCTATTTATAATTGAAATTATCGAATAACTAGAGCTTTAAACTCTGAGAATACATATTTATATAACTTTTTATTAAACAAGTTAATTTTACCAAATATAAAAAGAACATTTTATATAAAATAAAACATTGATATAATTACTAGAATTCATCTAAGAGGAACGGTTGTTGGAAAGAACCAAGATGTGATGAATCACCGTATGATGTAATATGATTAAGACCGAAAGATTCATCTTTAACACTTTCCAGAAGTGTACCCCATGATAATCCTGGCTGTTGTCCGTCAATTGGTATTTCTACTTCTTGTCCCATATCAACAGGAAGGATTGGATCTGGTGGCGGAGGTGTTGAAACTCCATATTTCCTAACAATTGTTTCTAGCTTCTGAATTTTTGATATTGTTTGATCTATAACTGCTAAGAGCAGTTCTTTAAGCGGCTGGCTGAGTCCCCTGATGACAGGCATCTGAATGCACCTTGTCAATTGTTGTCCGGGCTCATTAGTCCACTCCATCCTCATAACTTTCTGATTGGAGACTTGCCGTCTTCCATCAGAGAGCATGTTTTCGATGGCTTGAATCTGTTGTAGTGTTTCCAATGAAATTCTATTATTGGCAATTGAATTTTTAATTTCTGTTTGAAGATTTTCGATATTCATAATGTCATTATCGATGTTTGCGAAGATCTTGAGTGCGTATTTGAGCTTCTCACTCGATAAAACTTCCGATTCGACATTGTTTATTGCTCCACACATCAGTCTCCACCATGCCCATACATCTCTAACGGACTCTTCTACTGTCATTCTTTTCGGCTGACCGCCCAGATAGAGTCTGACATGGCCTCTGCCTGCTGTTTTTGAATGTATCTGGAAGAAGAAGTCCGCATTGCTGTTAAGAGAAGCTGCTCTTACTTGGAAGCCCGCCTGGTGTGTTGCATAGCGCTCCGTAAAGACTTTGACACCATTTGCAACTAAAAGGTCGATAAAATGATCAGAGATCGATTTGACTTTCGCGTTTCCATAGTCGCAAATGAAGAAATGTACAACCGGAGCCCTGGGGACCAAAACGTTGGGCGACATTGGCGGAGATGATGGAGGCAGGGCTTGATTGAATAGTGAATTTGCTGAAAAAGGCGCTGGATTGGCCGGCTGACCACCAAGTTGTATTTGCGAGCCATTGTTATTGGTAGTAACAATGACTGTTTTATTAGGACGAGTAATAACTATTGGAGTTGTGATGGTGAAAAAAAATAAAGCTTCGACATTCAATGGTTTACAAAAATCCCCATGAAATTTTTTGAGAGAGATTTTTGTAATTAAAATTTTCACGTGTTTTGTCATCATATTTCCACTATTTAGCTCATTATTTATTATATGGCCGAAAAATCTCGAAATAACGGTTTTTATTAGCTATCTGCCAGTTTTATAATTTTTTTCTTTTTATTTACTAAATTGTAGATTTTTATCTTCATTTTTCGACAAATCACGATTACAAAAAATAAACACTCAGTTATTTTAGAATCTACAGCTAATAATCAGTTCATTTTTATAGTTTTCCCATAAAATTGGAATGTTTTTGTCAAATTTACTGGTATTATGACTATGATCAGTGAGATTATGCCTACAAAACACAAACAAATCTTGTTTGATTCATTAAAAATGATCGTAACCAGTAATATTATCAGCTTCAATTTTCTACCGCACAAAATTGAGTAGAATGTGTTGCATATCTACCATAAGCTAAGTGTATGTTTATATAATTTATTCTCAAAAGACTCTGATCGAAGTTATTTTGATCATCATATGTTTAAGGAACAAAGAAATTACAGGACAGGTAAGTACAATTCATTTTTTATATCTATACAAGTCGAACAACTACGAAATTCCAAATGCTCACGCTTAATAAATAATATCGACTTAGAATATTCATAGAATTTTGCAGTAATTTACAATCATTACCATTTACTTTGGGATGTATAATCCAATACGATCGAACTAACGAATGAAAAGACAATGAACTATGATTTCGAAATATTTGCATTTTCAGATCAGTTCGATTTATCTACTGTAATAACGATAGTTTTGTTATCTTACCATTTGAGCATTGAGTTGATTTCTTTAGTTATTTTCTTATCGTTGAGATATCTTGTTGAAAAGGAATGGCGTATCATGAAGGTTATACGTCTACTTGATGAATGCTTGTAAATTGTTATATAGTTAATCACGAATACATTGAATATTATTTAAGTGGAATTGAAATTACATTTATTTTTTGTAATATCTCGATATAATGAACTGCTAATGTAAGTATATTTGTTTGCGATAATTTATCTCCCGATCTTCATTTTTTTTCCTTTTTCAGATGTGGTTAGCAAAATAAGCCTAGGAAACTCTCTTTAATAGAAGATATAATCAGGCACATGTTCATTTGGGAACTATATTTTGTCGGATTGCGGATTTGATACAATTCGAAAAAAAAGACGTTTATAAATATAATACAAATCAATTTTAGTTAAATCTATGATGTATGTATATAGTTAAATCCATTGGACATAAAATTAGTGAATTGCCAAAAAAAGACAGATATTGTTAATAATTTATATCAAAAATCATATTTTTCATATAAAAAAAGACAATAGAAATTTTGACAGTTTCATGTCAAATTTTATCTCAATTTTTGAAATATCAAATTAAGGCAAAAAATAGATCACATTTCTTGAGATTTTTTCATAAAACAAATTCATAAAATTTCTGAATTCACCTCAATTTTTACAAAATCTCATTTTTCTCCACCAATAATTGACTTCAGCCTTATCCACTAACACCATATATCTTATACCACATGATAAATATATATATCGAAAGAGAAATGAATTATATCGTATGATTTATCGAGATCCAATAAAATATCAATTAAATTTGTTAATTAGATATATTTATAGTTTTATAGATAGAATATAAAAGAGAAATGGAATTTTATTCATTATTTATTGAGATTTATTGAAATTATCCAAAAATGTGAAAGATAGAGATATTTAGTGTTGTAGATTTATATATTAAAGAATTAGAAGTTTTCACAGTTGATAAAATTTTTTTTTGTATCAAATGGAAGTGGATAAAGGCAACATCCAGAAATATATACAAATGGTACAAAAATACCTTCCTGTGCAGGAGTCGCAGCTATTTCAGAACGCTATTCGCGGTTTTCAGGCTTCTTGCGCTCGACAAATCATTCGGAACCAAGACGGCACAAACTCGCAGTATAAAATCGACGAGGTTTTCTCAGCCATTTCTATTACGCATATCAAAGATGGTTTGCTTTATACTGTGCTCGTTAATGCTTTATCTGAAATTCCTAACATTGATAAGAACTACTTAGCCGAAAAACTATCTAGAGACATTATTGCCATCCCAGCGGACAGGAATCCAATGCTTTGGAAGTACTTCGAATCGATTTTACTCTTCATTTCTAAACCTTTGAAGAATTCTTTTAGCTTAATCCTCAATCCACTCAAAGATCACGCGCTCGCGTGGGTTCAGGATGAAGATTCGGAGCCACGATTCGCCGGTTTCCAACTTCTTACGATTTTGATAAGAAATTTTCCACAAATCCTTGAAGGCGTGTTTACGCACATTACAAATATCATCATCAAATCTTTCAAAAACCAAGACCCCGAAATATTCGATGTTATCAGCACAGCATTGATAACAGTTCTTGATTATGAGACCAATATGCTTCAAGGCGTCATCCAACAGTTAATGAAATCCTTCGAAAAGGGTAAATACGAACAATATCCTGGCGTTTGCCGCGCTCTCGGTGATATTCTTGATCATTTTCCGAAAGCTGCTCAAATCTGTAAATTCACAAAGGTTCCAGTCGATATTTTGTCTAATAAGGAGCCAACCATAAGAATTTACGCTTACCCAGTACTTCCTTTAATTTGGAGAACAACACCAGAATTATTCAAGATCGAAACTCAGTTCCAAATCTACATCCTTATGTATAACAACATCAAGAAGAAGACGCCTAACAGGGAACAAGGCCTCGTTGCCCTAGGAAATTTCGTATATACGAAAGGAAAAATCATCGCAAACGACGAATTTCCGCTCATTGCCAAGTGCAGGAAGGCCGTTACTGAAGGGTTCGACTGCCCCGAAGCAGCTTATTGCTTGTTAGCACTTGATTACGCAAAATCAGAATTTTTCGCGGAAGATGCTTCGAAGATTTACCATTACGCATCAAGCCCGCTCTTAATATCAGGCTTTAAGCGCTACATTGATACAATTGGAGACCCAGGCTTCGTAATTACAAAGAATCTACTTTCAATCGCGAATTCTGTTCTTTTATCGAGCATTTCACCAGATGATCAGGTTCAGAACATGTTTGGATTGATCCTTACGCTCGAAATGAATGCAGATATCCTTTCTTTACCTCTCATCTTCGAATATCTTAACCACATGAACAGAGCCAACGTACAACTCAAACGCCAATGCCTCAAGGTATGCCTGAGGTTCTTGTCTCAGAGCTTTTCTATGGAGCTCGCGCAGAGAATTTTGGCTATAATTCCAACAGAAACAGACAAAGACCTTCGCAAGTATTTGATCGAAAATATTTCATTGGAACAGGCTGATGTTTCACTCGCTACAACTTTGGAGTCTCTTCTTCACGATTCTCAGCAAGAAATCAGATTAATTTCGTTTGAGCGTCTTTGCTCGCTTGCTTCTTTCCCATACGTCAGCTGCATCATCCAGGAGATATTACAAGAGAAAGTTCGCAATCTTCAAACAAATTCAACAATTATCAAAGAAGATATCCAGATTTTCATCATCGCACTCGCTGCTGCTTCAACAGGTGACCAGAAAGAACAGCTACAAAACCAAAGACAACATTTGCCTTATATTCAATTCTTAATCAAAAGGCTTTTGTCTTCACAGCAGCGACTTTCTTCAACATCTTTGAAACTTTTGGCTATTTTGGTGCCTCTTTCTCCAACAGAAGTCGATTTAGATTTGCTTGCTCATCATATTCGCTCTTCTCTTTTGATAAACTCATCGGCGAACAGACTCAACGCTACTTTGGATGTTATCTTCTCATCCCTTCGCTTCACGAAGATCAGAGACCATCTTTTATCCAAAGATACTGATTTATTCACTAAATTACTCCTTATCGCCAAATTACCTAAGAACGCAGTCGACAAAATGCGTCTTCTCCACGTTATTGGCATCTTAGGTGCTTCAAGCACAACATATATCAACACTTTGATGGGCAACACAACAGACATCAACGTGAACGAAGAAATCAAGATCAACTCAGCCAACCACTTCATCTCCACGTCAACTGTCAGGGATCCACTTCAAGCTTTGTTCGACACATCAGTCGGTATTGGCTTAATCAACATTCTCGACATTTTGGGCAACGAATCTTTGGCTGCACTTCACCCAGCAGCAATCGAAGCCCTCCTTACCTTCTTGAAGACCAACAGATCCCTCGAATCTGAGCTAGAAGTTTATCTTATCGAAAGAATCAACGAATTGCTTCAGTCAAAGGGTGCTTCAACAACATCAGTATTGCTTTCTAACATGGCTACACTCATCACAGCCATTGGAACTCGTTTTGTTCCACTTGTTCCTCATGTTATCGATTTGCTGATAGAGAAGTGGGGCAAAATTGATCCAGTTGTCATCACAAGAACATGTGAATGGCTCGTCATCTCCATTCCTTACGCTTTCGTGCCCCACATGCCGAGAATTGCTCAAATTTTCGTCCAAGACATTGGAATTCTTCCATTCAAGACAATTGACACAATCCTTTCCTGCTTCGTGTCATTTGGCACATTAATATCCAACGTTACTCATATTATTCTTCCTCCGATTTTGGATTACATCAATGACAACGCTTTGGAGACATCCAACGCTCGCCAGGCTCTTATCAGACTGAAGCCAATCATAGTCAATGATGGTGGCGTCAAATTAGCTTCTTACATTTTTAATTCAATGATTAGAGTTTCTAAAATCAATCGCGAGCTCCACAACCAGTGCTTAGACATAGTTTTCATTGTCTCCGTCAACATAGGACCTCAGTTCCTCCTCTACAAGCAGCGCCTCGCTCAGACATTCGACATTTCTTGCAACAGGAATTTCGAGATGTATTCAGCTATGGTTGAAATCGGTGCTACACCTCCAGCAGCAATTATCGCAGAAACACAAGCACCAGAGTCCAAGAAGCGCGCTAACAAAGAAAACCAACTCAGACCATCAAGATCTTCTTTCTCTGTCACAAACGAGGCAGCGAAAGTCAAGATCCCATCTACTACACACACAGAGTCAGCATGGATCATCTGGTACAACGAAGTTGTAAACACTGTCATAAGAAGCAGCCCATCACGCGCCATTTCTTCTTGTGCTTCACTGGCTGAAAGACATCTACCTGTCTTAGACTCAATCTTCCCACTCGCTTTCGCTATTTTGTATTTCCAATATGATAGAAAAGGTTCAGACACAGTCAACGAGATCTTGAAGATTCTCTTCATTTCTCCTAACGTTCCAAGATATATAATGATCAACTTCCTTGCTGTCATCGAATTAATAGAAGTCCTTGGCAGCCCAGCACCGGTACAGATGCAGATTGCTAAGCAGAAGGCGCTGCAGTGCAACAACCTCGCTCAAGCTCTTCGTGCTTCAGAGCAACTCTTCGATGAAGGCCACGACGATGTCGTTGATGACCTTATCAATATCAACCAGCAGCTCGGCTTGCCACTTGCAGCTAACGGCATCCTCAGGTGCAACTTGGTGAGAGGCTACAACGCTTCTCAGGGAGAGCTTGCTGAGAGACTCGGTCTTTGGGAAGATGCTCTTAAAGAATACGACCAGACACTGAAGGATGACCCAAAGAACGAGAAAGTCATCTTAGGTAAACTCAACTGCCTCAACCAGTTATCAAGATTCGAAGAGCTCAAAGACTTCTCTAAGATCGATCCTAAGTACAGAAGATACACTGCTGCTGCTCTCTGGGGCTTATTCGATACAAACGAATTCGTCAAAGTCTCAAACGAACTCGACCAAAAGTCGGAAGACCACTTCGAGACACTCTTCGCATTATACGGCTTAGTCCACCAGAAGAAATTCAGCGAAGCTCGCAAACTCATTCAGTCTCTTGAAGAGCAGAAACTCGACAGAATCTTCCCAATGATCAGCGAAGATTACGAGCGCGCTTATCCAGAAGTCGAAATGGTCTCTATCATCAGGACATTGAACGAAGTCATCGACTACATGGAGGCTAGCGTCGTTAAAATGACAGCATCACCGATTGAGCGTGAATTATCAGCTCAAAGGTGTGAAAGCATAGCATCACGCTGGAAGACAAGATTCGAGCTTCTTCCTAACGACTACAAAGTCATGTTCAGGAGCTTGAGAGTCATCAGCTTAGTCCAGTCATTCCAAGAAACTAAGCCGATGTGGATGAAGTTCTTCAAGACAGCAGTCAAAGCTAGAGCAGCATCAGTCCTCAAGACTACAGTTCCTTATTTATTATCGACGAACAAAAATGACCACGACTTATCATACTTCTACGCTAAATATCTCTGGCTTTCAGGAGACTCTGAGCAAGCTATTGCTAAGATGAAAGAGCTCGCCGAAAACAAGAACACACCAGCTCAAATCGCGGGCAACGCTTATTTGTCTGTCGGCGAGTTTATCAAGTCAAGTGGTGACCTCGAGAAATCCGCTGAGTTCTTCAAGAAGGCAACAGACATGATCAGCCACAGCGCAGAGGCATTGACACAGTGGAGTATCATCAACTTGGAGTTATTCGAGGAGACGAAGAAAACATCTTATATCATGGACGCAATTCTTTCATCCATTAACGGTTTGATTGTCGCATCTGATCCACTTTCATTCACATTGAGAGTTCTCTCTATATTGTTCAGATTCGGATCAGCAGAGATGTACAACTTAGTCAAGTCCCGCCTCCCAACAATTCCTATCTATGTCTGGCTCGACGTCATTCCACAGATCATCGCTAGAGCTTCTTCAGACGATGAGCAACTCAGGCAGATTATTTCTGACATCTTGTTGGCAACAGGTTCATCATTCTCACACTTCATGTTGTATCCATTGATGGTTCCACTCAAGAGCGACACGACAGTCAGACAGAAGATCGCTTCATCTATCTACGACAAGCTTCAAGTCATCTATCCATCTGTTGTCGGCTCAATGCTGAAGTTCACACAGGAAATCTGCAGGTCAGCAGTTTCATGGTGGGAGCTTTGGTACGGAGTCTTGGACGAAGCATCACGCGCTTATTTGATCAGACAGGACATCAACGAAATGTGTCAGTTGTTGTTGTCAGCGCACAGTGCTATTGAATCAAAGCCAGAGTCTTACTTCGAAGTCTCATTCATGGCACAGTACGGCGAGTCTTTGATGAGAGCGAAGAAGATGCTGATGGACTACAAGGCGACGAGCGAAGAAATGCACGTCATCCAATCTTGGGCTATTTATGTTTCAATATTCAACCAGTTGAAGCCAGTCATCAACGCGATGAACCACATCCAGCTCAAAGATGCCAGTGAGTTCTTGGCTGCTGAAGAGAACTACGACGTCATGGTCCCAGGAACTTTCAAGTACGGCGAAGAAATCACAAAGATCAAGAAGATTGACGCCAAGTTGACAGTCATGAAGTCCAAGCAGAGGCCGAGAAGAATGGGAATCTTCAGCGACGACGGCAAGAAGTACACTTTCTTGCTCAAGGCTCACGAAGACACAAGACTCGATGAGCGCGTCATGCAATTGTTCGGATACATCACAAGACTCGTCAACACTTCTTCCATCCCAATGAAGCAGCATCTCGGCATCACGACATACAACGTTGTCCCACTCACAGGCCAGGTCGGTTTAATCGGCTGGGTTACAAACTGCAACACAGTTTACGAGCTCATCAAGCAGCGCAGAGAGAAGTTCGGAATCCCAGTCGAAGTCGAGTACCAGACAACAATGAAGTCATGCCCGAACTTCGAGACAATCGAAGGCACAGACAAACTGTTCGCTTTCAAGAAAGGCCTCTCAGCGACAAGAGGCGATGACCTGAAGATGATCCTCTTGACAGGTGCATCAGACTCAACACACTGGATCGAGAGAAGAACTGCCTACACGACATCACTCGCCATGACATCAATGGCCGGATACATCCTCGGTTTAGGCGACAGACACCTTTCTAACATCATGATCAAGTCAAAGACAGCTAAGCTAGTTCACATCGATTTCGGTGACTGCTTCGAAGTTGCACAGCACAGAGAGAAAGCTCCAGAAAAGGTTCCATTCAGACTCACAAGAATCCTGACGAATGCTTTAGAAGTCTCAAGAATCGAAGGCACATTCAGAAGCTGCTGCGAGAATGTCATGGAGCTCATCAGAAACAACGGAGAACAGATCAATGGTATCCTTGAAGTCTTCATTTACGATCCACTTGCGCAGTGGTCTGAGAATGTCGCAGAGAAGAACAGCGCTCAGCTGATCACAGACAGGATCCACTCTAAGCTCATTGGCACTGATTTCGAAGGCGAGAAACTCGATCACATTAAGCAGGTTGACAGATTGATCAAAGAAGCCACAGATATTAAGAATTTATGCCAGATGTGGAGAGGCTGGTTCCCATGGTGGTAATTTTTATTATTTTTTTATTATTTATCATTTTTGTGCGAAATTTTTATTTTATTGTTTCCTGTTATAACGTTAACATGGATTGGATTTAAAGATTATTATTTTAGTCTTGCCATTTTTTGTTTATTTCGTTTTTGAAGATTTCGAAATGTTTGGTAGACTGAAACTATTCACAAATAGTGATTATTCAGACTACTCAGATGAAGAGGAAAACGCAGACATAAAAAAACAAGACGAAAAATCATCACAAACAAAAATTCCAAATACAAAATCGACAAAATCTCATCTTTTCGAAGGTTTGAATAACAAGATATTACAGGAATACGATAATCTGTATGAAAAATATCTAAAATCGGAGAATGGACAAACTCCTGATTTATATTTTTATAATAACGTCCCTGCACACGAAAAAATGACCGAAGAGTGGACAGAGATGGATACAGACCTCTATAAGAAACGCTCAAAGATAATTCGCCCAAGAAAGAAAAATTCGAACGAAACTTGGGGAATTTTCAGCCTAGGAATACCAGGAAAGTGCGGGAAACAGTGCAGAAGTTACTACAATGGCACGCTCATATATAATAATATTCGCTCAAACAGAATAACACAGCCTCAGGAATCAAAACTCACAAAAAATACTAAAAACACACAACCAGCTTTGAAATTCGCATGTAACAAATGCACAAGACAGGATGAGAGAATCATTGTCCCAGTCAATTCATACGAATCTTATTTATTTGCAGGTGAAAGATTCAAATTGCCTAGATCAGACTTATCTGAGTTATATACACTACGATCATTAACATTGACTCAAATAGACAAATCTTTCATTGCAAAATGCAAAAAATCATGCTCAAATGATACAAAATTTAATCCACTCCTAAAAATCATCGACCCATTCTCTAAAACATACATGACTCGTCCTGCAATGTCACCGGATGGAACCGTCCTCGATTATTCCACATGGATGAAAGCAATTCGACAAAACCGAAAGAATCCTATTAATGGCAGCCAGATAACAAAGAACATGCTGACAATCGTCACAGATGACAATTTTTCAACTTTGTCTTCAAAATTCACCAATATCACATTAACATAAAGATTTAGAACTACACAAACAATTTGCAGACAATAGACTATGCAGTTAATCATATCGTCTTTCTTATCATTGGTGTCTTCTTCAAATATGACGTATTCAATGATGACAGTATAACATAAATCGACGAAGAGATCAACGAGTCATGTATCACTTCAGTACTATGTTCTGTCTTTCAGATAGTCATCCCGCAGAGTGACATTATCGTCGCAGATGATTATCATGACAATTTTAATACAGTCTTTGATCAATCTAATGAAATCTATTGTTTTAGCTGTCAAATAGGGAAATTTTACAACGTCAAATTGTCAGATATTTTGGAAAAGTGACAGTGTACAAATGA
>MRSU01010363.1:0-35957 GCA_008369845.1 Trichomonas gallinae
GCGGGGTTCGACTCCCCGTGTCGGAAAATAATTTTTTCCTTTACTGTTTTTTTTTTTTTTTTTCATTATTTTATGGCAACAACAATTGAAGATTTATATGAAGTAACGAAGAAAAATTTCGTGAAAGAAAGGAAGCAACAACTACTGAAAGGAGGTTCACTGGGCCCAGATGACTTGGTTTGCTTAAAGAAACAAGAAAAAACATTATTAACAGAATCACCACCGAGAAACTATTATCATTGCATCTGTGGACTGAAAATAGACTCATTTGCAGCATTTCCTGCATATTTAGCAAGTTTAATTTCACGTCAAGAAAAAGGATCGATTTCAAAAAAGTGTACGATTCTACAATGCACATTTTACGTGTGGAACTCGTTTGATAATCAAGAGTTCGTTGCTCAAATCCAAGCAAACGGTTCAACTGTTTTTAAGATTTATAATTCAGATCAATCTGAAGATAAAATAGACGAATCTAAGTTCGATAAAATTCGAATTTCATCAGCCCTAAGATACTACAGAGCATCTCAGGATCTTTTATTCGCTTTATACGGCTCAAATCCGGTTTCGAATTCAATTACAAAAGTTTTTTCGGCAACACTTCTCACGAAAGAAGAATTCAACTACATTGCAGAAAAACACCTAGTTACTGACGATTTGCAGGCTGCTTTGGCAGCAGCTTTGATTATGTCATTGAGAGCAGATGAAATTATTGAGTTTTTGCAAAAGAATCTATTGAAATATCCTACAATTTTCGATCATTTAATGAGATTTGTTCCCATTGAATGCAAATTCGCAACAAAATTATTACCAGTTATGTTAGATCACTTTTATAAGTTCCCAGAAGACATTGAAGTTGCTTCTATTCTTATGCAGTTGCTACCTGACATGCCTACCCAGTACGTCATTACGAATTCGATTTGGTGTTCGCCAATTGCTGGAATTTCTTTAGCAAAAAAGCTAATTTCGGAGAAGAAATACACAGAAGCTGTAAATGTGTTAAACGCAACTTGTTATGCATCAGGTTGGCCATCATTAAATGTAAATCATCAAAAATTCGAATGCACGCAGCCAAAGAGAGCTCCAGAGCGTGGACCAACATTAAAGGAAATCAAATTAGTGAATTCTCCAATCGTTGGCATCCAAAATGAATTTTTCGTAACAGTTGCAGATTTATATATGAAAATGGAGCCTCATAACTTCAAAAAGCTCATTAAAGGTCTTTTGGTTAAGCATCCAATTGGTCGTAAAGTCAATAATCAAAGACTTTGGCCAAATCAAATATCTTACGGCGCAGTTGACGAAAATAACTATCTCTACGATCCTGGTGAGCATTGTGAGGAGGATCCGATAGAAATGTTTGAAGATTTCGATTTTTCGAAGAGTTTCCAAGATGTGATCAAAGATGTCGAGAAAGCAATGGAACACAAGTCTAAATTCATTTCTGAATCAGAAGGGAATGTTTCATCTGCATTAGTTCTCGCTCTTAGACTCAAAGACAAAAACATGATAATGCGCTGCTTTAAAGAGTTATCAAGAACACACGAAGCAACAAGAACAGATCAGATGCTTTTGTTGAAAGCGTTCATTATGAATGTTGGTCCTCAAATCGACGAAATCCTTGAGATGGATGTTTGCCAGCCAACTCTTCTTGAGCAAAATGCTTTCGAATTCGTGAAATCTATAACTTTCTGTCTGATTGAGTTATCGATATGAATTTATAAATAATAAAGATTTGTTTGTAATACTATTATTTATAACTGTTTACTATAAAATATTTTCATACTGAAAAACATGAAACGAAAAATAATATAAAATCAATACATTGAGATGAAAACTAACAAAAAATTATTCAGTCTGAATGAATAATAGTTGTGGCAATTGACTAAAGTCTCATATTCTTTTAAGGCAATTGAAATCGGCGAAATCACTGCTTTTCCGTGTCCTTCTCTAACTCCTTGTAACATTAGTGTATCATACATTGAAACAGAAATATAACTCGAACCACCTCCACCCCCAGTTCCTTCGTCATTAGTTCCAGATGCACCAGCACCACCTCCATACAGTCCACTTCCACCACCTCCACCTGAATGATCACCCGCCTTTGCAGAATCTGCACCTTTTCCAAATTTAGCAGGTGAATGTGTTTTGTAATCTGAATTTGTTACACTTGGATGTGCACACCCTTGCGTTCCACCTTCTGTTTGGGTGCCTCCTGTTGCAAAATTATATGCAGCTGAACCAGATTGTCCCTGATTATATATATTTGCATTTGTATAATCAGCAGAGTAGCCCATTGAACCGCCATAACCAGCACGGCCACCTTCTTTCCCACCTCCTTGACCTCCTTCTGATAATCCTCGATGTATAGGCCAAGAATATGCATAGCATCCCCATGCACCACCTCCACCACCGGAGACAATCAAAACTTTTGATGGTGAACAACTCTCAAGAACTGAATTTTGTGTGGAGATATGTGTTGCACCTCCACCACCTCCTCCACCTCCATATGTATTGCATCCCATGCTAGATCCACCTCCATTGAAGCCTCCTGAAATTATTTCTGTTGATGAACCAACATAATTTGTGCCTTGGCCACCAACAAAAACATACAAAATCTGGTTAGCTTCTAACCTGATTTTCCCTTTAGTGTATCCTCCTAGGCCACCTCTTGCCTGTGATATAGGCTCATTGCCTGGTGTCCTATTTGCATTAGGCTTCCCAGCTGCGTAGCCACCTTGCGCACCCCAGACTTCAAGCAAATACTCGCCAGAAATTGGAACTGTGTAACTCTGACCCATGCCTTTGAACTCAAATGTTTGGTTCGATAATCCTGGCACTGTTCATCACTCAATATATCAATCATGTGAGAACTTTTCTCTCATTTTTATCATTCCATATTTTCGCCTTCTTAAAATTTTTCAATACAAGAATATTTCCATCATAATAATGCATATTTTCATTATATTATTCGTTTTATGTTAATTTTTATTTCATATGATTTTCAGATTCATTCAAAAATTGAGATCATTTTATATTGGCATATTTTCATCAAAATGTGATAATATTGCATAGGCACATATAAACTACGCATCCACATAAAATCGTATAAAATTTTTCGTATATTGAAAATGAAATCCGAATCAACATGAAACTATAAAATTATTATAATACATATATATAACCAAAATAATTATAATGAAACTATAAAATTATTATAATACATATTCTATTGTCGATGTTTTTTATCTATGTTTTAATGACTTTGCAGAATTTGAAATGAGAAAATTATATAAAAGAGAAAATAATAAATAGAGTACACTAATATAACGTAGATTTACATAAAAAGAATAAATATAAAAAACATAACAAACAAAAAATCTAAATTCTAAGATGTGAATGAAATTGTGAATCAAGATGATGCAGGGTAGAAGAGAGGAATAGGAACTTGCAGTGTGTGGATCAGTGTGATCTGCATAGCACAGACGAAGTCTTCTTGTTGCTTGAACATCTTCTTGTGGTTCTCGTCTTTGCTGTCTGCACGAAGATTCTGACGCTCGAAGATGTCTTTCATGATGTCGAATGCAGACCTGATCTGGTTCGCTGGGATGAAAAGGCAGTACGCGTTAGCGACTTCCCTGAAGATGCGCTCGATGAGGATTGGCATCTCACACATGTCGGCGTATGTGAATACGTAAAGATAAGATCCGTACTCTGGCTGCGGAGTTGAGTTTGATTTGATCTCCTTGAATGTGGCGAACTTGAACGTGTTCGTGTAGGACTCCGTGTTCTTGTTGCTAGAGAACAGAGGGAATATGTAAGGAAGTGTTCGCTCAAGCTCGTCAACGTATGGCTGCGATGGTTCTGCACTGCCGAATGCGTATATAGCAGAGCGGACAATCTCGGCACTTCGCTGGATGCCGTCCCATCGTGCTTTCTTACGGTCGGAGACAAGTCGACGGTAGACGACGACCTTGAGTGGGCCGATGACTGAACGTCTGTTCTGAGGAAGGACAAGTGAGCAGAAGCTGGGAAGTCGAGTGACAAGTGCCTCCTTGAACATGAGCTCGAGAGGCAGGGACTGGAGTGAGCGCGAGACAACGAAATTGATGGACTTGTCGATACATGGAGCAATTGTCAGGAATCTGCCTTTCTTCTTGGAGAACCATGACATGTCGCTTGGAAGCTCGTCTTCAATGAGAGGAATTGATGTCTTCAGGATTGAGCAGTTTTTGAGTAACTCGCCAAAAAGTTTCTCTTTGATCGCGTTCAATGTGTTTACGTAAAGCATTGGGTTGTTGAACTTGTCAGCACTGCCTTTCTTGTCGACAAGAACGTAGCCAAGGAGACACTCGAAGAATGACTGAGGGAGGAAGTTCTCGATGAGCTCGAACTTGATCTTGGCGCCCATAGCGTCGATTTTGATGACACGCATTGGCGAGTTGCCGCCTGAAAACTTGACAATGCGACGCTGGCCTGTCATTGGGATGTAGACGACGATGCCATTGAATATTCGCTGGACAAGCACAGTCCTGCAGGCTGCCTTGTTGTGTCTGATCGCGGTCAAGAATCTGACGTCTGCTGTCACTGAGCCTTCGCTTGCCTCCTGGATTGTCTCGATAGTCTTCATGATCTCACGGCAAACTGATCTGTTCCTGATGTGCATCGCATCGACATCAATCTTCTGTGTCTCAAACAGTCTGATGTTTGCGTTGATAGCAGAGAACAAGTTGTCAAGTGATCGTTCGCGTGCTTCAATAGACTTACGCGTCTGATCGATGTCGTAACCGGACTCAATCAAGACATTCTCGAATGAAGGAAGACGAGGGTTCTTCAAGCACAGGACTTCGAAGTCCATCTCTGCGCTAGCATATATGATAGAAGGAAGACCTGTGTCAATATTGCGAAGTCTGTTGCCAAGAAGACACTTGATGTCGCTAAGTAAGTCGAAGACAAGAAGACGCTCGTTGATGAAGTCTTTGTCTGAGTATGCGAGAACTTCGACTAAAATCTCAATAGAATGCGTGAACATGCGAATCGCGAATGTTGATATGTTGACTGGGACGAAGTGTGAGCCAAGTGAAAGTTTGCGGAGAGTTGTGAAAGCGTAGTCGAAGTAGAGGTGGCACTCCTTAGTCTTCTTCATCAACATGTAGCACTTAGAAAGCAGAGACTGGCAGTAGACAATGAGTTGGATAGACATAAGCTTGTTCGCGTTCTTCTCGCAGAACTTTAATGAACGAAGACACTCATCTAAAGCATTATCTTTAGTAAGTGTTCGCTCGGTGACTTTAGGAAGGTCCTTAGTCTTGTTGCAGTGAGGCTGTGTCAAAAGATGAGGCTGAGAGATGCTGATCGGATTTGGTGACTCGACGCTGCAGAAGTGGTACATGATGATGTCAACAAAGTTCATGCATGCTTCGATCTCCTTTCGCTGCGAGCCAATTTTCTCGAAGCATGTGCGGGCAAGAGCGAAGCAGCTCACACATTCATTAACGACATCACCACGACTGAACATTTTAACTGGACGTTTGTATCCTAAGAAACGATTCTGTGAGTCGATGAGATCTGTCTCCAGATTGAATTTATTCGGGAAAGCGAAGTTGTTGAAGTAGACAACACTAAGTGCCAAGCCGCGCCAAAGGAAGCCAGTACCGACTTCTTTCAATGTTCCTTTGAGGTAGATAAAAAACTCGGACCAGACAATTGTCTCCCTGAACATCATCCTGTCGAGTGTGCCGCGCATCATCATGCTGACGACAGCGCCACATGCGTCGAAGCTTGCACCGCTCAACAATGAAATGTGTGTCGCTGAACGAGTCTGGTGGCGGACGTCGATGCGTGGGAGGCTCTGAACACACTGTGTGTACCTGTTAGTCTTAAGATACAAGCGACTTTTAAGGTATCCGATGATGTTCTGGAGGACTGGGATCTCCATAGATTTGAGGAGGTTGTCGATTGTGTATTCGGCTGCTTTGTAGTGTCTCATCCTAATTAATGTGTCAATATATGAGCAGCAGACGAGCATCGTGTTGATCGCGTTCTTCTTGGGACAGAATTCTGGGAATGAGCTGACGAGTGAAGGACGTGAAAGTCGCTGTGTCCCATTCAACATTGGATCCATAAGCTTGATGTTCTCCCTTACCTGAAGGTTGTACGGCTTTCTCAAGAGGAATGACAAGAGTGAGACAGCTAAGTGCATCATACCGTTTTCGCAATATATCTGTGCGATTGTCTGACCGAGATACAAAGATTCATCGATTTTCGATAACTGAATCAACGTTTTGAGGCTTGAGGTGTAGAAAAAAAGCGCCCTTAATGTATCTCCGTTCCTCTGTGCCATTTGTGCAATGGCTGTAGATGCATTCGTGTCTTTGATGTCAGACAAGAAATAATTGTCGAAAGCAAGTGTTGCGTGGTAATATCTGTCTGATCTCTCTAATGTTTCTGCGAAAAACAAAACACTCGCTCGAATGATTGGTGTCCTGCTGAATGTTGGCATAACTTTGTGGACAAGATAAACTATTTCAAACATAATCTGACACGAAATTGAAGGATCAACGTCGATATATGCTAGTGCTGCTGCGAAGCCTATCCTGAACGCAAAGAATGGCGGTAAATTCCCTGTCGAATAAACTTCATATAAATAAGTTGCTCTAAGTGATCTATGAGAAACTGGATGCTGCACAGATTTCAATGACGGTGGCTGTGAAATGCGGCCACCTGTTAATGGGCTTCGTCCGTCGATGATAAATTCGACATCTGCAGCAGCGAGATAATGTACAACGTTTTCAGTATAAGATACTGAAAGCTCTGGTAATTTACGACGTTTTTCAAGTTGTTTATAAGCCTTTCGTTCAATTTGCTCGTTTGGAATTAAATCTAATAATTTTTCGTAAGAATGTTGAATTTCTGCAGCGTGAGAAAGCATTGCGTTGTGCGCTTCGTGTTCGAATATGATCAGATTCGGAAATAAGCAGCCCCGAGTGACAGGATTATTCGCGGATTGGTTTAAAAACTGTAATGTTGGGTAATACAAGTGAAAATAGTCTGCTGACGGCTCTATCGGTAATGCATTTAGTAGTTTTTGCTGGTTAACTAGGAAGCTGTATAGTGATATATAATAAAGTGCGTTATTCGTCACAATTCTGTTTTCATCTAATGTTGCAGGCAAAGTCATGGGGGCTGACGTGTATGGTTGGTGCGGGCTGTGTGTGACCGCCATCCTCCAGTTGACCATTGGCAGCTCATTTGATGCTGTTACTGGTCTTAACGAAACAATCCAATCAGAAAACTGGGTTGCGGAGTAAGAGTAATGTCCCTCGTCATCTAAAAGGTATGTCATTGTCTCTGGCGGTTCTGTAACTGCGATAGCTAATGTTTCTACTTTCGTCTGGCAATTTGCAAAATCTAAAACGTTCTCGTGAGTTTCTTCTTCAAATGCTTTGATTGCGGGATGATTTGTAGCTTGTATTGTATTATTCTTGATGAATTCGAAGAATGAGTCGCTATTTTCGTCGTCTGAATCGAGTTTTATCTGATTTATAGCGTCCAGCGCTTTCGGGCAGTACGTTGATAGTTTATGAATAACTGATGGTAAAATAGGGTGTCTAGGAAATAAATAAGAGATATCAAAGCTAATTTTCAAAATTAATTCTTGAATTGAAAAATCTTCGAAAAGTGATGTTATTGGGGCATAACTTGGCGATTTTAGGCATTCTTCGAGCGCATATAAGAAGAAATAACAAGATTCTCCTCTTTCGTGAGATTTCAATCCAATCAAGTAGTAAACAAGTGCTAAAATTCGAGAATCTATTGTTTCATCTGAATACTTTTTAAAATCGATCTTTTGATCACGTAGGGAAAGGATTATATCGATTTGTGCGGAAATTACATCATCATAATCACTAGGATCTAACGGTAAAGTGTCAATATTTTTTGATAAATAATTTTGCACGGTCTCCTGCATGCTTTGAGACACTTGGTCTTCAGGAATTAAAAAAACTGGGCCGGTATATTTTTGTGGTAATTTCATTTTTTCGAGAATTGATAAAATATTTGTTATACGCGATGATGCATCTGAAAAACCAACAATTTTCTTCAACTTTCCTATCGGTTTCAACGCTATAACAGGAAATTGTTTACTTATTCGCAAATTTTCACCCTCAGAACTCGAAGAAAAGAAGTTTCCATCATCTGATTCCTCGCACGATTGTTGAGCTCGTTTATCCGCCTTTAATCCGAGAACAATTTTGGGGGAATCCATATTATGATAGATAAAAACGATATAAAAAAAACTTTTTTGGTGAAAATCGAATCCACTTCCTTTTAATTTCTTTAGATTTCTATGCCATTGGTAATTCCAAAAAGTAGCAAAAAAGCTGTAAAAATTAAATTCCTGATTTTGTATCAAACTTTTTGCCATTATAACCTGTTAATTAATATTAATATCATTTTATATTTCTGTTTCACAATGAAAATCGATAGATAATTTTTCCATCGAAAATTTTAATGAAAATAAATATAATATCTTATATATATTCTGTTTTTCAAATAAAATTGATGTTTTGGTAAAATTGAAAATTATTCAATGAATCGAAAGCGGAGATGGAGGCTTGTGACATTACAATAATGATGACTACTTGTAACTGTTATAAATACAAGAGATTCAAAATTGCCGTTTAGTTCGAAATGATTTTCATTTCGAAATAAGAACGTAACAAAAGGCGATCAACTTTTGATATTTCGATATATTCATGATCATTAACTTACATCTTATATGTTTCCATGCTATTCTCGTCTTGAATAATGATGCCTGTTGATTTATAAACTGTTTTTCTTGGATATTGATTTATCTATTGATATAGTTATTGTTTTCAAAATTATTTTGCAGTTGATTAAAATCACCCCTGTTATAGCTAATCAACCCCTAAACTATTCGTGAAAAGTACCCTGCATTAATTTTTGATACCCCTGCATATTTAAAAATGAATGATATAAAAGGAAGACTGAATGAAGATTTACATATTTTATATGATAGAGCTGTCAATACTTTTCCTGAAGTTGAAGGCAACTTAAATGATAAAAAGATAGCTTATTTAACATCAATTTTAGATGTTACAGAAGAATTAGATGTAATTCTCATTGAAGAAGTCTTCTCTTTAATTCAATCGCTTATGGATGTTAATCAATTGATCCATCAATCAATTATTGATTCATTACTATACTGCTGTTTGAAATATCCTCAATTTACAGTTGAACTCAAAAGATATACGAAACGACTTAATTCAAAAGCTTGGTTATTCAACAGTATCATTAAAATACAGAAAAACTACGGCGATTTTTTCCAAAATTCAATAATCGAAAATAAACCAACTTGGGATTTCATTTTAGACGAATTTGAAGAAGATATGCGTGTTAAATCAACAATGCTTGATACACGATTTTCAAAATTCCCGGTTTCTTTATTAATTGAATCATTAATTTATCCCTGGCAGATAGAAAACCAAAATTTACATACAATTGAGCAGATTGTTGTGTCTATAGTTCAATTTTGTTTGCAATCAGATACTACTAGGGCAAATAGAATATTAAGTTTGTTATTTACAATTTTTCCGAATGAAGTTTACGAGTATGTTCATGCATGTGCTCATAAATTGAGTGCAGAGTGCATAGGAAAGATTTGCGAATTAGAATTTTATAATACCAAACCATTGGGTGGCAATATGTTTGATATCGCAGTCAAAATGATACCATTCAATCTAGAACTTGCAAAAAGTCTTGTATCAAAATGTAACGAAGACGAAATATCAACATTCCAAGAAATTGTTGATCATTTCAGTGAATTTCATGGCAGGTTCATTCCAGAATAATGTCTTTTCAGGAATCTTAATTTAAAAGAAGAAATTTTATCATCACATTCCTTAAATACGTCAAATAATAGCATATTACTTCAGATGATAGTCAGTGATGCTACTATTGAATTAATTTGATGAATTGCCACTTATATTATATATATTTTTATAAATGTTTGTAAAATTGTTTGTTATATTAATTATATCAGATTTTTGAATCATATACAAAGATATCTATTAATATATGACAAAAATAATTCGTTGTTTTGATTGTGTATGTTGATTTAATATGAATCTTGACACGAATTTTCATATTTAATTATGATATTCATAATTTTTTGAAAGATTTAGAATCAATAACAAAATACAAATCTAAATCATTATTAAATTTTTTGAAATATTTTTATTAAAGAGAAAAAATGATAAAATTAAATATATTTTTAATATTCTTATTTCATTAAATTCTAAAGTTTTTAATTTTTTTGACGTGTAAAAAACAATTTGTCATGTAAATATTTGACATGTAAAAATATTTTCGATAAAATTTGAGTTTATTTGACATAATTTTTAGAAAAAATGTGGCAGTGGTTCAATCAACCACAACAAAAAACAAACACTCCAGCATACTTCCAAGATATTGTACAAGCGACAATTAATGGAAAAATCGATGAATTACAGACAGCTTTCGAAAATGAAAAAAATCCTTCGATATTTTTAAGTTCAACTTTCTCTTTTGCAGCACCAGCTCGTTTGTCGCGTAACAGTAAAGAAATAGTTCCATGTAAAGGCGTTTCTTT
The DNA here is from genome assembly GCA_008369845.1 of Trichomonas gallinae. Lineage (NCBI taxonomy): Eukaryota > Parabasalia > Trichomonadida > Trichomonadidae > Trichomonas > Trichomonas gallinae. Next base: position 10,649 of record MRSU01010363.1, read on the forward strand.
GCTCCATATCGCGGCATATTACGATAATTTAGAATCATTTTTATTTTTGCTTGAGAAAGGCATAAATCTTAGAATAACTTCTGAAGCAGGATACTACCCAATTCACTATGCGTGTGTCGGTGATGCAAGAGAAATAGTTTCATTTATCCTGAAAAAAGATCCGGATCAGGCGAAGCTTGAATTGGATGTTACATATCCACTTATTAACTTAGCAATTTATGCAAACAGTCCCGAAATCCTCAAAAAACTATTCAAAAATGGAGCTGATCTTCAATCTCCGAAAAATATCGCGGCAAAACCATTCGATCAAGTTTTACGTTCAAAGAACTTTGATTGCTTACTCATCCTTCTTGAAGGACGTTGTAAAACAGATGTTACTGTCGCAGGATTAAATCCATTGATGCTTGCAATTGTCAATGGTATGAACGAAGCCATCGAGAACCTCATAGATAAGGGTATACCTTTGAATTACGTCAACGAAAATGGTGATACTGCATTAAGTTGCGCATGCACAATGGAAAATGTCGAAGTTGTCAAGCTTTTGTGCAAGAGGATGAGCAATATCGATATCAACACAACAATTGGACCAAAGACATCAATTGCTTACTACGCAGTACGTTCAGGAAATATCGAGATTTTGAAGACAGTCCTTGAAAAGAACTGTTTGCTCCAGCATTTCGACGCAAAAGGAAAACTACCTGTCCACGCACTCCCTGTCATCAGCAACCAAGATGTTGCCATACAAATGCTCAAGTTAATTATTGAACATGGTTTTGATGTCAATATTAGACGCAATTCTGAATCATTCAGATTTTTGGAGGATTTGGTCATCAACTTCACAATCAATGACTGCAGTGGACTCATAGAAACCCTTCTCCAGTATAAGGCTAATCCAACACTGCCAATGTCGAACGGAAAAACGCTGTTAACATTAGTCGCAGGATTCAAAGGCTCCACTAATCCAAGAGAGAAGAAATACTACCACATCTTCAAGAGATTCTATCCAAATGAACTACAGTAACTGTTTATTTTATATAACATAATGTTTGCATATATAAAACACTCTATATTTTTTTGTAATTCAATTTTTTTTATATTCATATTTTGAAGCATTTATTAATGCTTCCAAATCAATAATTCACAAATTTTCATTATTCAATGCTTTTCATAACTAAAAAATGCAGCAAATCAATTTGGATATATTCTAGCATTCATTGGTTAATATTACTGTTGTGGATCATTAATGCAAGCTTCATCTTTCTTTCTAAAAAATATTATTCTTTCCATTTTATTTTTTGTAGTCATTTTGTTAAGCATTCATGAAAGCTTCCTATCCTCAAATGCACAAACTTTGGAATTATTGTTATTTGTGATATATCTAATGAACTCCATCTGAGTGATGGATTTGCAATCAATAATAATTTTAAGCATTTCTGATATCAAGCTGTATAATAAGAAAGTGTATTATTATATTATGAATTAACTTTAGAACATGATGCATTAAAAATTGTCTTTGTGCGGAAAACTTTTGTACACTTGCTGAAGAATTACTAATGAAAAGAATTTACGATGAATTATTTATCCCCTGAATAATTTTTAAGCCCCTAAAATATTTTAAATCTTCGTAATATTTATGATTTGATATGAGTAATATATGTAAATGCGATTTTTATTAAAATCTAACAAAAATAATTTTTGATTTGGCGCCGATTATGTTTTGAATACATTTATTCGTTAGTTATCATAAATGCAGCAAGCACCAACACTTAAAGGAAATTGGTACGAAGAGCGCTATTATGACGCTGATACAAGAAAGAACATCCTCGAGCCACGTGTTCGCCCGAAGAATGACGAAGTAGAAAACATCCCAAGAATCACTCGCCAAAATAAACCAGACGCAGACGTTTATTCTTACGACGCTGATACACCAGACCGCTGGATCACCGATAAAATGGCCTCCTACACAGTCCATCGCAATCACGAAATGACATTAACAGAGCGCCGCATGAACGCCAGCCCAGAGTACATGGCTGCAATTTTGAGCTGCGAGTCACCAAGGTACTTGCCAAACTACAGCTTGAAGCCAATTACACCAGAAGAACAATTCACAACAACAAATATGGAGGCTTTCAAACGCTACATCTAATCATGAACTTCATTTCCTACTCATCTTTTTGTTAATTTTACATTTGCAAATATAACTACCTTGATAAAAATTTGATTATATTTATATTTTTTTCTCGACGCATCCCGTCTTTATTCGAATCACATAGAAAGAATATGAATATTCCAAACCATAAAGCATTTTCATTACTTAAATATAATTTGAATCAACAAGATTTGTTATTTTTCATTTTTTATTTCTAGTAAAAACACGTTGTAAGACATAAGAAAAATATATTCCTAATGAAAAATGTCATTTTTTTATTGTTGCAACATAAGATTCTTCTCGGATTCAATTTTTTTCAAAAGTTCAAAGACGGCAACATTTATATCTCGCTAGACACACACATATATGATATTACAAATGGATTTAATACTTAAAATAAAGATTTTTAATCAAAATCTCAAAAATATTATTACTACAACTTAAATCGATTATACTCATTCGAAATTAAATATCTTCCGATGGTTGCAGCGTTATTAACTTCTCAACATTCAAAAATAACTATGCCCATGGATATTTTTGTCTATTTCATTGCTCTCTCAAGTCTCACGACTTCCTCTGCAACATTGTAAACAATACCCAAATAGATGCACATTATGGTTGTATTTATTTCCTGAAGGAGTTCTTATTGTCGAAAACTGCACAGTTCTTGGCGAATACGGAAACGGAAAACCATTTGCAACAGAATATGAAGATTCAAAACTTACAATCTTATTTTGCAATTTAGATAAATTAGAAGTTAACAATCAAAATGGAGAAACATACACAGCATCAAATAACTTTTTTAGGAATGAATTAAAATCACATTTCAACACGAGAATGCTACGCAATAAATGACATTAAAAATGCAAAGAATCAACCAAAAGAAGACAAAATTTATTGTATAGTCGAATTGAAAGAAGAAACATTGGTTTCGAAATCAAATAGAAATAGGGCGTGAAAAAATAAATCTAAATTTAAGCAGATAATATTTTGCCTCATAGATGTTATTGTTAATCAAAACTGAGTCATCAATAATTTAGCTCATATTAATGGAGATGTAATAATACCTATAGAATACACTAGTAAGTTGATTTATATATGTACAAAATGAATATAGAAGAGAAATTCTAAATAATTAAATTGATTGAGAATTATATATATTTGGATAAGATATATGAGTCTATTGATACATATAATAATCTTTTATAAATATAAATAAATCATTTCATTGTTTGTATTCCAGGTAGATGCAACCAGATGAAAATGTTGCATTTTATGGAAGACATTTGGAGAATGAATTTAATCCATTTGAGAGATATACCTTTAATTCACTGCCATTTTGCAAAAATAAGACGATTATTATCGAATCCAATATTTACCCAAAGCAAAAACTAACAAAAATACCATTTAACATTCGTTTTAAGCGCAATGAAGAGTTTCAAGTTGCTTGTTCGCTCAAAATTTCACCAAAAAGATTTCGAACATTAAATTCATTGGTTTCGAACAATATATGGATGAATTTAATGATGAGAAACATCACATCATACTCAAAAATCGGTTTTTACGAATTTAATACTGAAAATGAATACATTCCATATATTTTTTCTCATTTTCATTTTGATGTTGCTCATGCAAATGGTGAAGTAATGTATTACAACCTAACATCATCCCATCCAAAAGAATTAATCGAAAACTCAACAATTAATTATACTTATTCAGTAAAATGGAAACCAATGACTGAAAAACTACATGATCCGTTCTTTAAGAATATTTATCGTGTAATATCATTAATTGCAGTCTTATTGATTCTATTATCAGCGTATTTGGTCCATAATAAATTGAAAATGCATGTTCATGAGTTTATCAGTTGTGATCATGATAATCTGTTTATCATATCAGTCAGTGGTACAACGATGATGTTAAATTTTGTATTCACGTTTATATATTTAACTTATATTTCTGCTCAAGCATTTTCAAGGTTTGATTTGTTGCCTTTTACTTTAGTCGCATCATACATATCAGGAAATATGTTAACAGAAAGATTTGCAAGAAATCCGTTGACATCTTTCATTTCCATGCTAATTCCACCATTTATCTTTGTAATTTTCGACAGTTTATCAGGTTTAGGTTTTAGTGAATATTCATCGTTCTACATGCTTTATTTCATTCTACATCTTGGACATTTTAAGAAAGTCACGAAAAAAGACTTTGAAAAGCCCAAAAAGAAAATTTCATTATATCATGCGATAATTGGATCATTAGTAATATCAATTGTGTGTTTTGCTTCGATTTTATCTGAATCATATTATTTTGAAGCGTCTTTCATGAAAAGGAAGAATTTCGAGTATTGGTCTTTCCAGGCCTTATCTTTGGGCTGCTTATTTACCGTTTCTTACTTAATTTCATTCTCAATAACTGCAATTATCCCGTTTTCTCGAGATCCAGATCCATTATGCTTACTAGTGTTTATAGAAATGTTCACTTGGATGTTTGGATACTTAGGATTTTTATTTGGCTTCAATAGTTTGTCGATAATTATATCTATTGTAATTTCACTAATTACAACATCAGGAACTATACTAGGCATACACAATATACGTGGAAAATAGATTAACAATTACAAATATACTGAAAACAAACAGAATTTATTAACACATTATTAACAACACTTACTAGTACTAGAATGCTCGGAACCTGCGAGGGAATAACAGTTAGAATCCTCACGCAAGCTGATATGGTTATTTTTAACAAGAGTTGCGACTTCTTTAAATAACAAGTCGACATTTTCGCCTGATTTGGCAGATGTAAATATGCAGGACATCCTATTCTTTTCAGCCCACATCATTAACTGCGACTCATCGAGCTCTGGGACCAAATCTTTTTTATTTCCAGCCAGGACAACAGAGACATCTGACGGCAGAATATCTTTGATGTGATCAAAAAGAGTATTGAGATTCGAAATTACTTCTTTTTGCGATAAATCAACGACAATAATGCATGCTTGTGCAGATCTTAAGTACAAAGGTATCAAACTTTGAAATCTCTCTTGTCCGGCAGTGTCCCAGATGTTCAAACATACAGGCGTATTTTGTACTGTGATGTTTACTTTGACGTAGGCGGCGCCAATCGTTGTAGCTGTGCCCTCATTGAATACTCCTTCGGAAAAACGCTTAACGAGGGACGTCTTGCCGACGCCCTGCTCGCCAACAGTGACGACTTTGTATTCTGTTATCTCGTTTACGTCCATCAAAATCTAAAATTTTGGCTTTTATCGTCAATTTTATTTATACAATATGGTTTTTATCCCCCAACAATTTTGTTTACTAACTATAAACGATGACTTTACGTGTCAGAATTCATATTATTTCATTTATTTTAGAATTTGATTATCTCTTGAACTAAACCTTACATATACTCTTTACCTTCTACATATTACAAATCATTATGCCAAATTATAAATTCATCATTTATATCTAAATCAATATTTAACCTTATTTTGTGTCAAAAACCTTGAAATTTAACCTTATATTTTCCCAAAATCATATTAATGAATTCGCTATTATATCAATTGGAAGAATGTAATTATTTTTACATATTATTGCTAATAGTTTATATAATATACTGTAGCAGGCTTATTAATGTTTGTATATAATGCAGATCATTATAGAAAATAGGGAGTAAGAAATGGAAAGTTTACATTTTGTCATGTAAAATATTTTAAATAAGGTTAACGACAAAATTCTATATTTGCAATGTAAATTATCAAAATAAGGTTAATGATAAAAATTTCCGAAATGAATTGGATTTGGTTGCTTTCTCTTCTGCTTTCAATTGGATCAGATATATCAGCACTATTCATGATATCATCCATTAGAGCGTGGCAGAATGCAACGAGTTTATCGAATTTCGATAGATCAATCGAATTTATCAACTATATTTCTTTAATTACTTCATTAATAACAACAATTATTACATATTTCTTCTTTAAGCACAATGCAGATCTAATATTCTTCTTATTTGCTTATCTAATCGTTTTAACAAGTATTGGCGAATTTTATTTCGGCTTCTTTCTCTGGTATGATCAGAAAGGTTACATTGCTACACTATTTGATAAATGGGAGAAGTCTATAAATAAGTCATTTCTACAAAAAATTCAAAACAAATATCAATGCTGCGGTTTTCATAGATTTAACCAATTCGAAAATGATTTTTGCAATGCATCAACCACTCCTTGCCTAAATGCAATGACAGATGCAACAAAAGATTCTGCTTCGTTAATTGGATTAGCAATTATATATCACGCTATTGTACATGGAATGACATACATATTTCTCAGATATTCCTTGCAATTTGAACCAGAAATGCAACAAATCAAAAACGCACAAGATGAAGAAAAGCAACAGCTACTCGCACATAGTTAATTCAATACTATACGTACAAATGATATATTAATACATTTGCAATTAGTTATATCAACGTAAGTTATTTAAATTGAAAATATGCAAAACTGAAGAATAGAATACATCAAAGCCATCATACATTATACTATTATCGAGTATTTTTACTCATACACAATACTCAGCTTTAAAATAATTCTTTTCGAATTTGAATTTAGGTGATTCTATGAAATTATATAATAAAATCTCTGTTTAATATCGTAATTTCTTTATCTATTTTCCAATTAATGTATGAAGGCTTTGATTAGATGTTTTCCATATGAATGATGTTACGATCATTTTTTTGTTTTTGACATGTAAATTTTTCGAACAAAAAGAAACAATTTTATTGAGATTGTAAATTAGGAAATAAATATAATTTTCTCAACAGTTTAAGATCAACGATAGAAAAAGTGCTAAAAATAACGATCAGTTTCCATTTATGACATGTAAAAATTTACATGAAGTATTTGAGAAAATAATTATATATATTGTAATAAATCCAATTTTCAATTTTTGTCTCTAATCAAAATCAACGATAGAAAAAGTGTTCAAATAAACGAGTATTCGTTTATAGCATTGTCTACAGATTTGCATTGTAAGGATATAAATTTATCCGATACGTTACAAAACGTGACAATCACATCTACCAAAAAATCGACTTTTTCTCCCAATTTTATTAATCCACCGCTTCTATAACTTAATCTATATATAATTTGGATCATTTCCAATATAATGATATAGATAAAACAATTTTTCGATTATGATTTATTGAGATATAAAATATATTCCGAAAAAACTAATAAATTTGATTGCTGATGATATGTAGACTATTAAAAATAATAAAAATGAAAAATTAGAAACAAAAATCTAAAATTTGATAAAAATTAGTATATTGGATTGTTAATGATATATAGGTTAGTAAAAAATTAAAAAAACAAAAATTAAAAAAACAATTTTTTTTTTGAACGATATATAAAATAATGACAGCGAGGCTTGATGAATTTATTATACAGGTTCTAAATGCAGCCACTTTCGATGAGCAGAAGATCACTATAGCCAATGAGCTTGCTCATATGCGTACATTCATTAAAGAATGCGATACAAAATACAAACCATCTCTTATAGCAAAAATTATGTTCTTATCAATGCGTGGTGATAACACGCAGTGGGCGAACATTGAAATAGCGAACTTAATGGCAAATGACCGCCCATCATACAAAAGAATCGCGTATTTAGCAGCAATTAACTGTTTTGAGAATGAAAACGACCTCATGGTCCTTATAACACATACAATGGCGAAGGATCTCAAGAATCCAAACCCTTTAATCCAAATGTTGCCATTAACGCTTTTGGCGCAGATAGGAACAGCTGATATGTGCAGAGAATTATCGTCTCATATTATAGATCTCCTACAAACAAACAACCAACATATTATTAAGCGTGTTTGCGCCGCAATGCATCATTCAGTGCAATTAGTTCCTGATTTATCAGAAAGATTCAGACCATATGTACACAAACTTCTCAGTAGCTCGTACCACTGCGTTGTTTGCGCTACTATCGATTTGGCAATCGATTTAATGAAAATTAATCCAGGTTTGGTTAAAGCCTGGCAACAATTCTCAGGTCCATTCACAAAAATCATCAGAACACTCTACGAAACTAAGCCAATTAAGGAGTTTGACTTCTTCCATTTTAATGATCCATTTTTACTTACGAAAATTCTTAAGATTTTATCGTATTTAGGCACACAGACAGATGAGCTTGATGATCTTCTGTCGACAATTGTCACTGGCGTCGATGTTAGACGTAATACAGGCAGAACAATTTTATTCCAAGCGATTCAGACAATCAAAGTCTGCGCAAAGAAGCCATCACTCAGATCCCTCGCATACAACCAGATTGGACGTTTGTTCTCCTTCAAGGATGCAAATGTTTTATATTCGGCATTAAGCACATTCTCTCGCGTTCTCTATGGCACAGGATCCATCGACAGATCTAATGCCGATAGTGTTGTCCTCCAGAGATATAAGTCACAAGTCGTTCAATGCTTGAGTCATCGCGATCCATCAATCAGAAGGAGAGCTTTAGACGTCATTGTCGCTTTAGTTGACGCAAACAACGTCGAAACACTCATCCCAGAAGTCATGAGCTACCTTCCAATGGCAAACGCTGAGTTCAGAACAGAACTCGTCGCCAAACTATTCACAAGCATCACAAGATTCGCACCAAACGAAAACTGGAAATTCGAGACCGTTCGTCAGCTAATTATCGAAAGCGGCGCGTATGTCGGCGCAGATGTTATCACTTCTTTCTGCAAGACAATTGTTACAAGCGATACTATCAGAGACATCGCAATTGTTGAGCTTGCGAAGGATCTTGCCGAAAACAGCGAAAACCAGGCCTTGATTCAGGTTGGCGCTTATTGCTGCGGCGAATATGCTGAAGACGCATCAATTATACAGACACTTACGAAGATCATGACAATGCCACAGACAACAATCGAAACAAACTGCTATGTTTTAGTAGCAATTGCAAAACTTGGCGAAAAGCTCGGTTTGATTGATGAAGCAATCCAAGCTATTTCTACTTTCGCCAATAACAACAATCTCGAGCTCCAGCAAAGATCTGGAGAGCTTATCAGAATCTTGAGAAACGGAAAACTCTGCGGACCACTTCTTGCACCAGCTGATTATGACGGCTCTGTTTCAAGCGTCAAGCAACCAGTCGAAGAAGTCGATTTACTCGGAACATTGTCTCAGCAGCAGAAATCACAGCCACAGAAACAACAACCGAAACAGGCAGACCCTGTTGCAGATTTACTCGGCTTATCTGCTTCTCCAGTTACTGTCGCTCCACAGAATCCAGTTACAGTTGCCCCAAAACAGCAGTCTGTACAAGCTGCTCCTAAGCCAACTGTCACTCAGCCTCCAGGAACAGTTTTGGCTCTTAAGACAGCCGATTATGTCATATACTTCGAATTGAGAAAGAACGCAGCTAATCCTAACCAGCTCGCCATCCGCTCTCATATGTTCAATCTTACAGGCACAGCATTGAGCAAGTTCAAGATCCAGTACCAGATTCCAAACAACTTCATCTTCCAGATCCAGAATCCATCAGCCGAAGACCTTCCACCAATCGGAGGACCAGCTGTCACACAGGTCATCTTGTTGCAGGCGAAGACACCAGGACCGCTCATGATGAAGACACAAGCTACATACTTATTCGGATCACAGCCACTCCAGGACAACGGAGTCATCGAAAGCAGCGTTTTCGCATAACTTATTTTATTTTTTTTATTGTACCATAGAATTATTTTAAAAAACCAAATCTATTTATGGAATTAATAAAGCACATCTTTCACTTTCAACATAGAATCTAATCTAATTTTCCTATACTAATTCACTCATTATCATGATAAAATCTTGTAAAGATAGTTGAATCAACATCTATCATCAATTGTAATCAACTTATGGTATTGTTATCTCATCTGTTATCATCATCATCTTACATTCATTCTAAGAATGAAAAACTGCTTTTGCAATTGATCAAGTTAAAAAAAAATTAATCTTTGTTGAGTTGCTGCAAACTGTTGATATGATTATAAATTGATAATGATGAGCTCTTCATTTCAATGTATATAGCTCTCATGCTCTTCGGTCTTCCTTTACATTTTATGTAAATATTCATTTCATGAGTTAGAAATAATATAATAAAACCTTTAATTATAATAAACAAACATAAAATACATATAGAACTAGAAACTGTCGAATCTGCGCAGTCTATAGTGTGGGCAGATCTTTCCTACGATATTTGTGTGGAGGTTTCTGCCTGTCTTAGATTTGTCAATAAGTTTTTTGTCTATTGGGAGTTTCGGTAATGACATTTTTCTTGCTCCTTGTGCTGCTTTGATGACTATATCATTCTCCATCAAATCTTTCATTTGATCTAGTATTTCTCTGGCTGTTGGTCTTAGGTCTGGATCAATATTTAAACAATTAGTAATAATCTTGCCTAAAATTCCTGGGCATTGAACGCGTAATTTTAATGTTCCATTCTCCATGTCATTTATATAGCGTGCTTCACTCATGAACTCATAAGGAAGCTGAGATGTCAACAAAATATGAGCGGTAATAGCGAACGCCCAAATATCTGCCTTGATACCGTTATATTTCTCTCTCTTCATAACTTCTGGGGCCATGTAAGTCTCCGTTCCGCAGAATGTATTTTTCATTTCTGCGAATTCGCACGAAAAACCAAAATCGATGATTTTTGGCTGATTGTCAATATCAAAAACTATGTTGTCTGGTTTAATGTCTCTGTGTGCGATGCCTCTATCGTGTAAATAAGAAATTCCTTCCAGAATTTTATAGACAATAGTCAGTCTCTCTGAGTAAGAAAACATCGTTCTATTGCTAATAGCATCGAGGACACTACCGTTTGGCATGTAATCCATGACAATCATAATATGTTTCTCGTCGTAGATGATATCGTGTATTTTTGGAAAGGACGGATGATTTAATCTTGCTATTAACCTCAGTTCAGATTCAAGATACTTGATCATTCCTTTTTCGGTGATTTTTTCTCGATCAAATATTTTTATTGCGACTTCTTCTTCAGTTTTGACATTAACAGCCTTGACTATTATAGCTGTCAGCCCCTTGCATAGAACTTGGCGGGTCTTGTAGCCCTCTATATTCGCTGGCAGCATAGAATCCAGCATCAATTTTTTTTAATTTTGAATTGATTTTAATTTTATGTTTATTATCATATTATTTATCAAATATTAAAAATTATATATAAAAAAAATGACAACGTCTCAATTTATTTGAATATTTATACGTTATATAATTTTTATTTGCAAAATTCTACATTTCTACATGTCTCCATATGAAAATTATTATTATAATAAATTTATGTCAAACTCTTGAATGTAATTTTGTTTGCTTTGATTCAGCGGAAGAAAGAAGGAATTTTAATGAAAAAATTATATTAATATTTATATATAAGGCTATAGGATTGAATATGCCTACAGTACTCTCCCAATTTGCATTCTGTGCTTGAGAATTTTTAATTTAAATTATTTGACACATATTTGAGAATCATTTATTTTTTGTGAAGAACCATTCAAGTTAGTGTTAAATCATTGTTGACAATACTATAAATATTAATATTTTAACTTTATTTTTGATATTATTGAATTAATGCTAAAAATATCATTAGTAAATTGTTATTATCATGTATTTCGAGTTTTAGATTAAAATATTCACAGACAAGCAAAGTTTGATATTTTTCGATTTTAAGCTTAAAATCATAATAAACAAGTACTATGGATTATTATGATAACAATAAATTCAATTTATTTTGAAGCAAATTTTTTTGAATCAATCAGAAGATAGAATGATAAGCTAAAATATTCACAGTCAGTCTCTATGACTCATTTTAAACATAATTACAAAAACTTACACAAATTTTAATTTTTTTTATTATAACTTCTTTCTTTATATTATATCATTTTTCATTATTACTTTTATTTAATTTTTTTTAATTTTTTTACATGGGAAAATTGAGTTTCATCGAACAATGATATTGCAGTGCAAACGATGAAGAGAATATGTCTGTAAAAATATCAATTACGGGCTTTCTTTAGCAGAATTTTACATTCAATCAAATATTATTGTCTATTCATCTTGAATTAACCCACTCAAATTCTTCTATGTGGTACAAAAATGAATATTTCGGTATTTATAAGATCACTTTTCGAGGACAAAGCCACGAATGTGAAATTTCACTTGAATTATCGTTCCAAAATCATTAACCAAGTAGATAAAATTATTTTCCAGCTTATCTACTATAATATTTCCCATATAAATGATATTAAAATTTTGAATATGGATTTGCAGTTTTTAAAGCATTTTATTACAATATTATTCATGTAATGGGTTAAAGAAACTAATTTAAATATTTAATATAACATTGCAAAAAATCATGCAAAGTGATCATATCTCATCTTTGCTGATCTTGAATGGTCCAGCAATTCCATTCGTGAACTGCCTGATTTGATCTATTTTGACAATATTCTGCAAAAACTTCGCCAAATCTGCTTTTTCTATTCTTTCTTCAGAGATTTGGTATAATTTGAGCGCGTGAAGACAGATAGAAGTGTATTCATAGTGTGCCTGGTGATTGCAGAGTGAGATGAACATGTGAGCAGCCACAATAACACCATCACCAAATGTCTCCAAGAGAAAAACAGCTGGATTTGCTTCAGACAAGAAAAATGTTTTCGGAGAACAAAAGATGAACTCAATCACAGACCAAATCGCCGAGAAGTTGTTGAGTGATGTAGTTGATTCTATGTCGAGGAACTCATCCTTGAAGAAAGCCTGTTTGCGGGAAATAATGATGTTTTTAATGATCTTCATCATTCCTGGGATCAAAGAATTAGTGTTCGTGTGCGGCAACTCTAGATCAAGATTAGTAATGAATTTAATGATGTTGCCGACGACTCTCATGCTCGCGAAGAATTTTCCAATGTGTGAATGCGTTGCAGCACTGTAGACATCCATGTTGAAATCATAGAAACCAACAAGATCATGTCTTGCAAGTGCAGGAACGATTCTTATCGTGTTGTTGAATTCTTGGTAAGACAAAATGGCTGATAAAGCAGCATCTTCGAGTTTAACGAATGTTTTCTGTATAAGATATGTTAACTCGTTGAAATTGAACAGTCTGCACATAGCAGAAAAGTTCTCTTTCGTTGTGTGAATTTCTTCGTCCTTGTGAAGTGATGCGAATATATCAGCCCAATTTTCTTTAGATAGAGGAGTAATAGTCAATGGTTTTGAAAAAGTGAACCAGTTATTGGAATAATCGAGTCTCATGTGTGTGAAATCTAATATAGAGTCAATGCACGCGATGATCTTTGGAGAAATTGTGAATGGTGTCTCAGAAGATTTCGCGTCATTCCACATAACACTGAAGTCGTCGATCATGATTTTGTTGTCCAACAAAAGTTTGTGCGAAACTTTTGCTATTCTCACTAAATGTTCAACATATGGGACCATCCTGAAGTCTGTCAATATCTTTATGTATTTTTCTAATTCTTCTCTCATCCTTTTGTTCAGTTTGTTCGAAACAATCATGTTGAAATCTATTGGGCTTCCGATGATTTCGAATTTGTTCTGCAGGGCCATGATTGAAAATCTCATTGGCTTCGGCTTGATTTTGCCGATGTTTGATGGCTTAAGTTCAATAGCTGCTGATGTCTCTCTAACCATTTTATAGTATGTGTCTGCAAATGTGAAAGAAATCATTTCGATGACGACATTAATTTCTTCTGCAATTTCTGTGAACAAATATTCTAGCTTGTAGACATTCAACGCTTGATAACTCGCATCGTTATAGATTTCGAACGGGAAGAAGACGAGATCTTGAAGAGCAGGCTGCTCTCGTGTTGATAAAAGATGTCTCACAAGAATGAAAGGAAGAGAAGATTGAATAGGCAGCTGGTAGATATGGTCTGGATCCAACATTGTTTCGTGGAACCACAAAGCGCAGAGATTTGACTCCTGGCGAACTTTGTTGACGAAATTGAAGTAATAATACCATGTTGGTGAGTCAGATAAGAACTTTTCGATGGTTTTAACATGACTTCTCTTGAAATGCGCTGAAGAAAATTTAGATGTTTTCTCTAAAAACTTGGAATTTGTTAATGTCATCATCTGAAACTGTACTCTTATAACATCTAAGTGTGGAGGCGTTAAAAATGCTTTTTCTGTTGTTGAATAAAATATTGTGTGAATTGCTTTGAGAATAGCAACGCAATCATCATCACCTACTTCACTAGCATGTTTTAATGGCTCTTCAATGATGTCATCTAAGAATTCTTGCATATAAGAATTCATCTGTTTTCCAAGTTCTTCCACAATTAATGGCTCAGCGTCAATTATTGTAGAAACAAGAGTTTTAACGTAAGCAACCGTTTCTACTAATGAATTAATATCTTTTTCTGTATAATTTAATCTAACAGCCAAATCGTATTTGTAAACCACAGGTGGAAGTGGTAATTGTGCAGTTACTGCGAATTTGTAAGCTGTTTGTTGCAAAATTACCATAACGAGAAATGAAAGTGTTTGAATTACGGAATTTACAGCATCGGTAGTAACACTTGTATTATCTGCACGCATTTTGGAAGCCTTATTTAATGCATCACGATACATTTGTCGAATTTGATTTAATTTTCCATAAATCAAGTATTTGTCCGACATTTTCATCAATTCAGCGAATGTTGTAGCGAATGGCAGCGATTTCATCGTATTTAATCCTTTGCAATCAGCAAGTATAGAACCAGGAATCGTAAAGCACTCGCAATATAACGGCAATACAGCATTTTGTGAAATTATGTCGAGGACATCCTTTGTAATGTTCTGCGCGAATATGTTATTTATTGGATTTGCAGAACCGTGAATATAGAGGCCCCAAATCATTCCAATAACCAAAGAAATTCTTTCCTTTGGGAAAATAGCGGGTGATCTGTAAGTATTAACGCAATATTGAAGATATTGCGAAATAAAGTTCAAAGAAGCGATTTTCTTGTCTTTGCTTCGTTGTATGTCTTCATCGATCATATTCCTCAGCTGATTTAAGAAAACATTCTTTTCGCAAAAATAAAGTTGAATTTCAGCAAGTTTCGCGACAGTTGCTTCATCCAAACTTGGATCTGACTTGTAGAACTGAATATCTCTCGTAATTCCGGTTTTCAACGTTTTTAGCTTTTCGATCGTATAAATATTATATAAAAGTTCTGTTAATTTTGCGAAAACTGGATCACAATATACTGCATTTTGTGATGTAACTATTTCATATATGTATTTAATTAAATTCGTTGCAAAATTTGTGATTTCAAATAATTTCACAAGAATTGGAGTGAAAAACTCTCTGAAATATGCTCGAAACATAGGTAGCTCAGCCTTTCCAGGATCAGCATCCATATTGTTTGACTGTAGTTGCTCTTCAAGTTTGAATAAAAATTCGATCGACCTGAATGTGTAAATAAATGATATATACGGTTCAGAAGTTTCGATTTTCTCTGATAGTGATTTCAAAAGATTGACCTGATCAATCACAGGCTGATTAATTCTGTTTTGGCTTAATACTTCTATCGGAACTTCAAGATAGTTGAATGTAGGCTCTGGGGGATATGATATTTGGTCCGCCCGAACAACGACATCGGGAACTTTTGAAATAAATATCGCTTTCGGATCAACTTTCAAATCAACAAAATTCCTCGAAGCCATTATGACTTATTTTCAGCAGAAGATTTATGATATTTCACAATACAGCCATTACACACGAAGATATGATTATATGAGTATGAAATCAAGCGTTTCTGATCATAATTCCCAAAATTCAAATTTTTCATTTTTCAAATTCGAATTTTGATATTGTATATACAGTCCTTATATATTATCTAGATTAACAAACATATTACAATCATAGAATTCCATAGTTGCAGATGATTATATTTTAGATGTGAAAAGAAGAAAAAAGTAAAAGGAGGAAAATGAATATAGTAAAGGCTAGCAATCATCTTTTGTGATAAACTTTCGCTTTCACCAGTTCTAGAATGATAGAAATGAGTGGAAAAGAAATTCACACCAGGAAAGAGTTTCGCACACATTTCTGTAATTCTAGAACTGATGAAAACGAAAAGAAATCAAAAAAGGAATAGATTACTTAATGAGTGTTCTAATATAGCGTGAAGTGTAACGAAGAAGACGATCATGAATATAAAATATTATTATACTCGTGTATAGTAGGCATAGAAAATGAGTAAAAAAGAATAATGAAATATTAAAATGATATTGAAAACCAAAAACTTAATATAAATGAATAATACATCAGAGTTAATATATATAGATCTTACAGAAGAAATAACAAAAAGAAATTATAAGATCTATAAGAAATTCTGCAAAATTAATGGTTAATCTTGCTATATATAATGTTAGCAATATTGTGATGCCAATATTATAATCAGAAATTAAAAAAGGATAAAAATTATGAAATTGGATATAATTTATTGAATTTGATAGTAACATAATTCTAAAATTTTATTTAAAATTATATTTTAGCGATTGATATACTATGTAATTAAAAATTATTTTTGAAAGAACATATTGAATAAAAAATTGAAACAAGGTTAAATTGAATGAAATCGTAAGTTGTAATCATATACTTGTAGCTAATATAATTTTCTTAATGATAAAAATTCTCATCGTAAATTAATTTGATCGTGGTTTTGATTATTAACTCTGGTTCTAGAGCATTAATAAAATAGAATTTCAATGAAATTGCAAATTTTATTAATAAAAAACTGGTATGTAATTCATTCTATAATCTCGACTGAAAGAAATCATGAATGGGCGTTTTCAAACAATTCTGCTTTGACACAAATAACTCATTGAAATTAGATACATAGAATTTGATAGTTTTGTAATTTGATATAATATCATATACATATTAAAATTCTTCGATTAATTATTTTTACGTCAAGTATTCAATATCAATTTTATACAAATTAAGATCAGGAATTATAATATCTTAGCGTCGTAATTATATTCCATTACTGCTCCACATATAGATTACAATTTCCTTATTAACATAATCCTAAAAGAAAATCATACGCTGAAATTTAATAAACATCAAAAATTAAACATGAAAACTCTCATTTTCAGCTGCATCAAATGCATTTTATTTACATGGTCGATGAATTATCAATTTGTCAACATTTCGAATTCAATTTCGTTAACTCTAAATTTTGCTTCATTTATATGTTCTATTAAAAATAGAAATAAATTTTACCCTTCAAAAAATAAATCGACCAATGTTGCTCCGTATAATGATGTCGTAAGGATACCCACCCGCCTTATAACCCTTGATATCATTTAAAATTCTGATTTAGATTTTTATTTTTAACACTTCTCAAAGTAAAATTTTTTTTCTTTCATAGTCCTTCATTTTCTTATGAAATTACATTTCATTTATATATTATAATGATCACGAATTTAATGATAAAATCGAGTTTTAACATGTAGGGTTTAACTTCACAATTTTTAAAAACTCACTCAGAAATATTTATGAATGTTATCAATTTTTATTATTTTTATGTATAGACCCAAGTTAAAGTTATCTCAGGCCGAAATGACGCAATTCATAGAGAGCGTTAAAGAGAGTACGCATGGGCCTGGTGGTACGTGGTCTTTTAAAATATACGAAGAAACAAAAGATAAACTTTTAAAACTTCATCCATTTGACATCGATAGATTCACACAATCAATGGTTGATGACTTCTGTGATAAGTCAACGTCATCACTTTGCAGATATAAGACAGCACAATTATTTGCATTTATGAAATCTAAAAATATCAATGGCTTTACAGAATCAATAATTAGAAGGAAAACAGATCTTCTCAATATTTTTGTTGATGACCAACAAGATCAACTTGGCAGTGCTGTTCATGGATACATTTCATCTTTGTTTAGCGATAATGCTTCAAGACCAATTTCAAATACACCACCACCGACTATATACATATATCCTAAGAATACAAAGGATAGATCTTCACCAACGCCTCCAATTGTTTAAATTCAGTTCGTTAATCGATGAACTGATGATAATTGTATCCTTTTACTTATTAGGAAACTACAAAAATGAACGGAAACGATCATTGATTCAAAAATGAAATTCACGAAATATTATTAATTTGCCAGAAAGAAAGCGAGATGCGGGTTATCATGAGTTATTATTCAAATGCTAAGTTCACACAAATCAATATGAAAATATCAGTCAGACTTCTCTCAACTGAATAATATTAACCCATAAAGACTGTCTTCCAGGGTCCAGCATGTGAAATATCTGCTCTGTAAGTACTACTTAGCTCAGTGCTGTGCTCTATAACCAGAACCTCATGCATTACCAATGTTCCCTAAATCATGGGTTAACAAGTTAATATTTATAGATCAATTTGAAGATATAGAAGAATATATTATATTTTCGTGCGCAAAATAGAAATTCACTCAATTATCATTTTCAATATTTTTCTTGTTTGTATTTTATATTAAATGCTATCCTTTAAATATTCAAATTAGATTTATATGCAGCCATATATTAATATATGATAGACGTGAATGCTGAATTTCCAAAAATCAAAGAAGATATTTTATTAAGAAATTGATTTATTAGATTATTATGAAATGATATCCGCTATTATATCTAATTTTCGATTATTATGTTTGTGCTAGACTAAGAATTGATCAAATCATTATTTTTTATGTCTGATGAACGATGCTATTTTGATAATATTATCATTTCTGGGAGTATTGTTGAATAAAATTGCTATACATGCCAATTGGATTGTAACCCAGAAGCAAGAAGAAACAATAACCATATTTTTCAATAACGATTAGTGAATAATCGTGCATTTTCTTTATTGATGATACCATTCATTGATGTATAATCATAGTAAGAGGTTGCAATAGTCGAATATATTCTACACTCTATATTTTGCACTGAAAAAAATTTTGGAAATTAAATTCATGTACCAGCTTTAATGAATGATTCACCAACAAGGAACCGATGAAAATCAATGAATTATCTTGACTCTTTGTTAACTTTGAATTATAATTTTAAAAATATATCTTATTAAAGCGTGCTAATGCAGGTTTTAGTCCCATATATGCT
Source organism: Trichomonas gallinae (assembly GCA_008369845.1). Taxonomy (NCBI): domain Eukaryota; phylum Parabasalia; order Trichomonadida; family Trichomonadidae; genus Trichomonas; species Trichomonas gallinae. The sequence continues at coordinate 29,975 of MRSU01010363.1, forward strand.
CCTATTGTGAAATAACATTACAGTTGAATTCAAAATAATTTGTATATCAAATTATAATAAATTTTGTATCTTTGGAAGATTTAAGGTCATAATTGTAATATAAGTGTCAATACTATCGTCTTTTATTTAGCATAGTTTCATATAAAGTGTTTTGAATTTGATTTCAGCAAAATATATTGCTCAAATTAAAGAAATTAAAAGACATAACTCATAAAATCTAAAAGACAAATCCTTGAGATGTTATTACAATGATCAAAAAGGTCAAAGCCGAATACAAAAATAAATCATAAATATTTTGTTTGGAAAAAAGACATCAAAAGGTAGATAGATGCATTGCATTCATATAATTAGTAGCAATAGCATTAATATCCAGTAAGAAGGTGGATAGGTATCATTTTGTCAATGTTTTCCATTTTTTGATTGAATTGACAAATTGAATAAAAGTGACAAATTAAATTTCAATTACAAACGGTTTTTTTACTGTAAAAAAGCTAATGAATAATGTAATGACCGCAACATTGGTCTATTTTTCGACAGCAACTTCAGATTTTTTATTTTTTGTTGTGAATTACGATACAACCAAAAGATTTCGCAATTGATATTCCTTGAGAATACATTAATTTTATTTATTTTCGTTGTTAGATCATTATTTGCCTCTACTATAGCATATTTCTTCACCAAAAACCTATTGTTCATGCAGCCAAATGTATTCTGAATCTGTGAAAACCAAAACAAGCCTAAAACTATAAAATTAGAATATATATCAAATATGCTCTTTAATTTACGATTCGGTTTTTAATTCCAGAATACAGCAATTTTGATGGAGCCAAACGTTTTCTGAATTTGTGAAAACCATAACAAGCCGAAAACAATAAAATTAGAATATATATCAAATATGTTCTTTAAGTTACGATTCGGTTTTTAAATCCTAAATACAACAATACTTTTTCGTTAGATTTATTTATATTCTTTAATAGATATTAAAGACATTTACATTTTTATCTTTTTAAATTTAATTTCAAATTTGTTTACAAAAATATTACAAATAATACAATAGATATATATTAGCTATCTAATAAAATTAAGGTTAAATATTTAATTTTTAAAAGTGACAATAATTTGATGAGCCTCTTAAATGAACTTGATAATGTTCCTAAATTACTAGGAAACTACCAATTTTTGGAACATATCGGTCGCGGAGGTATGGCTTTGGTTTGGAAAGGTATACATATTCCATCAAAATTAATTGTTGCTATTAAAATCATCCCTAAAAGTCATCTTGAAACATCAAAAAAGGAAATGCGTTTTCGTAGGGAAGTTGAACTGATGAAACAGATGGATCATCCACTTATTGTTCAATTGTACCAAACCTTAGAAGACGAGAATAATCATTATTTGATTATGGAATATCTACCAAATGGAAATCTAGATGATTACATTAAATCAAGAGGCCCATTACCTGAATCAATGATCGGAAGGCTTTTTTCGCAAATCTACTCTGTGCTGTTCTACTTGCATAAAACTGTTAAGGTCTCGCACAGGGATCTAAAGGCTGAAAATATCCTTTTCGATCAAAACTACAATATTCGAGTAATTGATTTTGGTTTAAGTACAACGTTTGTTGACGAAAATACCGAATTCTTTACTAGATGTGGATCACAGTGTATGTATTTTTTAATCCTTTCATACTTAAGTCAATAATATTTTAATATTGATATGTATGAGGGATATCATATGAATCGTTGCTAACACACAGACTATATGGCACCAGAAATATTTAAGAATGAACCGTACAAGTTAGAGGCTGATATTTGGTCATTAGGAATTATTTTATTTTACTTGGCAGCTGGAAAACTGCCTTTTAAAGAGAGCGATTCACAGTCTACAATGAATCGCATCCTCTTTTCAAATCCAACATATCCTACAAGCATTACAACAACTTTGAAAGATTTAATCGGCAGAATGTTGACAAAAATGCCTGATCAACGCATTTCTATACTAGATATTGCAAATCACCCATGGTTTTCGCCAAGAGAATACGCATATATATCGATTATTGTAGCTCAATGGAAAGATTTCGAAATCAACCTTTCTGTCATTCCTAAAATGGAATCGATAGGAATTTCTATTGATAATATACGTCAAAACATAACATTGAGAGTCTTTAACGAAAGCACAACAATTTATCGAATTTTATGTCGTCAAGACTTCAACGACAAGCTACAGAGAATTCCAAGGTCGCAGACATTTAAACCAATGCAAGGGCGAGCAAGGTCAGAAACCATGAATAAGATTAACATGATTCAGCCATCTGCTTCTTCTGCAAGAATCAAGAAAATGTCTGATGAAATTCAACATACAGAAGAAAAAACAATTCGACTTGAGCATTTTAGACAAATAGAAGAGCCAAATAAAGATGAAAAGAAAAAATGTCCTTTCAGACCGCGTAGCAGATCTAGGTCAACGAAAACAGCGCTAATGCTCACAGAGAATTTCACATAGTTACTTCTACACTTGTTTTCTAATTTTTTTCCCATCTCAAATTATCCTGTTTTTTTATAAATAAATGTATCATTGTTTTAAATAGCTCCACTCAAATCGATATAATTATAGTTTCCTGTTAAATTTTTGCGATGAATTCAAAAAATTATATAAATACCTTATTTTTTTGATGAATTTTCGCGTATTAAGTTTTGTTTCTATTATACATTTTAGTGGTAATGAGATGACACTTATAATCAAATTAATCAATTTCCTTGAAGAAAATTTTGCCATTCTGTCAATAACTTGTCAAAATGTCAAATTTTGTCGAAATAAATTTCAAGTCCAAATTAACAAAAATGACCATGGATATCGAATTTATAATCCAATATTTGTGAAATTTCCAAAAAACAAAAGTCAAATTATGCTTTGTTGTTTATTCTTACGTAGGAGAGTTGAAGTTATGAGAGCAGTTCAAGCTGCTTACGTAGGAAGTTTCGGATTTCTTGCCAATGGATCATATTCATTTGAATTTAATCCTATTTCTAAAGATAATGAAAATTATACAATTAATTTAGGCTTTTTAACGAAAAAAGAATATAGAAGTATACCATTTTACAACCATAAGGCTGCAATTGACTGCTCTAATCATCAAAGTGATTTGAATTTCACAATCGAATTATCAAATAAAACAGTAAAGCTCGAAGGAACGATTCGAGATGAACACATATACATTTTTAGAATCATAAAATGCGATTTTTCAAACTCTTTTAGTTTCACAGAAAGTTTTAGAAATCAATACACTTTATTAGATTCAAGAGAGATACCTTGTAGCATTATTTATCCAATATGCATCGGCCTTATATTGCAATTATTGGCAGCATGGATCTTATACAACGCGAAAAAGAATAGAGCAAAAGGTGGAGTCTTTTTATTCACTTCTGCATGCATAGTAGTTTACACATCACATTTAATTGCAGAGTATATAGCGTTCAAGATATCAGAAAAGTCTGATTCTTCACCTGTTGGAATAATTTTAACAAGAATTATTGATGTATTGAATGATTCTGTGTTTTTCACAGCTATTATCTTCATTTCTAGCGGATATGGTCTCATAAATGTACAGTTGTCGCTTTTCATGAAATTTAAGGCAATATTCCTTCCTCTGCTCATGTTTTCCTTCGCAACAGTCGCTGGATTCCTCCCTGCATACATGTCTATGATCGCTTACCCTGTTGTTCTGCTTTTTGGCCTCATTATAGGCTTCGACGTCTATCGTTTAATCAATATTGCTGAAAAACGCGTTCTTGCTCACATGCTTATTGTCCAGCGTACAGGCATAGACCCTGAGACAACTCCTATTGGCGCCCGTTACAAGATCTTCCACCAGATGATGCTATACATTGCAGCTGCGCTTGGTGTGTTCTGCATAATGCTCGTCTTGGAGGCATGCTTGGACTTCGACAGGTACCTGTTTGAGCTCATCGATTTCTCTGTCCACTACTCGCTTCTAGCTGCACTTCTGATAATATACAGGCCTGGACGTGCAGACTTCTTGGCAGACGAAAGCCAGAACCCGGCAGAGACATTCGACCTCGACGACTTAGACACAGTTGGTGACACATTGCGTCTTAACTCTACATCATCCACAATGCGTCGCTGGGAGCCAGGCGAGGCTCTTCCTCGGGAGCCAACATACACAACAAAGAAGAAATCCACCGGTGGACAACTTTACAGCGTTTTATAACTTTATCATTCGTGTTTGATGCATTGGATATTGTATGTAGTTGTATTAAAAAAAAAGGAAAAATCACTTTAATCATTCCTAAATTTTTCTTTAAGAATCACCTTCCGTGTCAGATTTTTCCCGTCCCTTATAGTAACTGATTTTAATAAGTCCTCAATACAAAAATTTACTTTGATGATAATTGGAAAATGTCGAATTTTTGTATTGTAAAACTAACAATTGTATTTTTTGGCAAATAAAGAGTCAAAAATTATGTTACATGTCAAAAATTGTAATGAATAATAATAAGAAGTTTGGTTTTAATTTTACTGCGCCTCCAGTAGCAAATCCTAGTGCTGCATTACAATGGAATGATTACAATCGAAATAGGCAGCCAATTAAAGTTCTTGGTATAAAGAAACTACAGAGAAATTTGAAGAAATTAAAGAAAAACAACCGTTGTTGAGTCAGATAGCTCTTCATATGATGAACAAGAAAATATAGAATCAAAAATCGAAAATAACGAAGGCGAAAGTAACTGGGAACAATTTAGTAAATACTTGAATGAGCGAAAAACAAATGTTGAGCCTAAAAAGGAGGAATATAAACCTAATGATCCATTTTTCATTATAATGAACAAAAAGAAGGAAAAGAAACTACTTATTTACATACCTGGTCAACCAAATAGGTTTGGAATCAATCCTGGCCCTTGGTGGGATGGAATTAATAGATCCGATGTTTTCAAAAGGACGCGATTTGAAATCAAACAACAAAATGAAGAAGTAAAGGATAAAGAATACCAGAAAATGATCAGCTGCTTATTATTTCGACAAAATATCATTTTCAAATTTTATTTTCCAAAATTCTTTGCTAAGAAACCGTTTCATCTGAACTCATATATCAGCAAGTAAGCTTCTGTTCAATGCTGAACTTACTTATCAGCATCTGAAATTGATTGAACAAGATTGATCATAAATACGAATATAGCTCCTGCAGATTTATAGGATACAAATTATAAAGGTTTAAATCGGTTTTGGTTGCCGATATCTGATAACATAGTTCAAAGTATGAAAATCGAAAGAATCAAGCTTAACAGTAATGCTATGGTACCATCTATCAGCTGGCACTGTGTTCTTGCCTCAAAAATTAAAATCGGCAAATTGATTAAATTGACTATAAGAAAAATTTAGGAATGATTAAAGTGACTCTCTCATTTTAATCCATCCCCATCATTATTATGTTTTAAAACGTTTTTTATAGATAATATTTCAATTAGTAAAAGCTCCCAGTTCATGGGTAGGAGCATTCTTAGGATTATAAGCATAATATTACACGTATTACTATCAGCGTTAGTTTTACCTTCTTTAAAATCTCATAGTTGCTATGCAATGAATCTGACAGGTGTAAAACCCTCAAACAACTTTTTTTTTATTTTTTATTTTTTATTTTTTTTATTTTTTATTTTTTAATTTTTTTGCTGATTTTGTCAGCATTTCATCCACTCTGACTCTGCCCCTTCAGATGTTTGGCTTGTTTATTACGACAGCCAACCTTCTTCTTCACTCTTTAATGACACAAATCCAACAGTTTCCGCCACAAACAACGACATCTTTGTTTTCCTTTGCAAATTCGAAGATACACGACAAAGCATTAACATATTGGATAGCAACTACGAGATATTACACAGCGAATGCATATTCAACAAAAATACTCAGCCGATTAAAGTTGTTGGAAACAGTTCTGTTGTCCAACACCGATTTTGTTCATACAAATCCA
>MRSU01010367.1:0-21557 GCA_008369845.1 Trichomonas gallinae
TATAAAAAAAAAAAAAAAAAAAAAAAAAAAAAGGAATGGTAATTTCGAAATAACCGAGCAATATGGTTCAGCCATATTGAGAAATTATAAGCAAAATGCAAAGATGATGAAGGATGATCTTAAAGCAGTAAGAAGCTGTTCTGAACTAATAAATATAAATTATATATGTATTATATATTCAAGAAGAATTCTATCATTCTGTGAAGCTATGTCCAAAAATAACTAAATTCTCAGAATGAATAAAAAATGTCAAAATCATAAAATTTGCCAGATTTTATAATATTTGTTATGTAAACATTGTTAATAAAAAGGTGACAATGACTGAAGAACTTCGAAGGACTGGTTTTGTGATTTATGCTGCTAAACAGGCATCACTGGTGATGCGTTATCCAAGCAGCGACTCTGTTGTAGACTTTAAACCGATAAAAATGAAATGGGACAACATGAGCGGCCGCAAAAAAAATTTATACAACAAAGATGCAGAAAAAAACCCAAAAATTCAGCGAATTTGTACATGGTCTAGAAAACCATTGATGGCGTTTCAGTTTTATCAAACAGAGGTTGGCGTTTTAAACTCACAGGAACAAATCGAAAGCTGGAAGAGATTAGCGCCACAAAAGAAACTGGCATATACCACAAAAGCTATCGAAGAATTAGATTATATTACTAAACGTCCACATCCTCTGCCAGAAATTAAAGATGGAATCGCAAAGTTATGGTCTGCGCAAGATTTCTATAGAGATCAAGCTTTAATTGAAGCTATCAAGCAGAGATCCGACTTTACGCCTGAAATATTCGAAAGCAAAGTTCATGAATTTTGGTTGGAATTAACACCAGAACAACAAGAACCATATTTACAGTCTGAATTCCACGAGATAGAAGCAATAGCTGCTAGAATCGAGTCTGAAGGATATCATCCGTCAAGACCTGATTTGTCCGTTCAATTTATTCTCGAAAACATAAGGCCTAGATTTGAATTATTAGATAACTACGTATCGAAATACTGGTCATTAGTAGATGGTTTATGCGCGTTTATGGCTGATTGTACTGAAGACGAAATCGCTGAAAAAGCTCTGAATATGTTAGATAAGTATCGTATGCAGGATAAAGTAGAAATCCTTAGTATTGATAGTAATCCAAAGGTTAACTTGTCTCAGGGCTTCAAAGATATGTTCAAAGAACTGATGTGGCGAGTTAAACCAGAGTATTCTAATGATACAATCAACAAAGTCGCAGCTGAGTATTGGAATTGGATGGACAAATATGAAAAAGAATATATAGAGAGTAAATTAACAATAAATATCTAAAACATCAAAATATAATACTTACACTCTGATAAATATCACATAGTTTAGTAACACAATGAGCTTAATTCTTTTTTTTTTTTGTTTTGACAAATTAATACATTTGACACGTAAAATAATGTAAGAAAAAAAATTACGACAGAAATAAAAAATGAATGTTAATCTTTATGAACTCATTGCAGATATTCAAGACCTGAATGGTGAAGAAGCAAAAGCAGCAGCCTTTAATTATCTGAATGAGAATAGAGAAGATCCCTCTTTAACAGACGCTTTAATAAGTTTTATATCGAGTGATTCACAAGATTTGACAATGAAATATCAAATTTTATCATTACTTCATGAAAATCAACAAATATTAAATCAAAATCATTCTGATTTTCTATTTGGATTACTCCAAAATCCGCAACTAAATCCTAAATTAGTTTTACCATTAACAAAAGTAATATCTAGACATTTTATGACATATTTTGGAAGTTATTCAACAATAAATGTTATAAATTCGAAATATTATTTATATATCAACACCGCTTATGTTATAATTAAAAATGAATTACAAGAATGTGAACAGTATATTGATGCATTAATTGGTTATTTACATGAAATTAATTTCCCACCAATTTTGCCACAAGATGAACAATACGAATCAGTAAGAACCCTATTAAAACTTTTTAAAATAAAAGGTTTAGATCCAAATGTTATTAATGATTTTGCCAACAGATATTTTCAGGAAAATGTCAATATTGGTTTAATTCCTAATTTAAAAATTATTTCGAAACTTTTTCAAAAAGCTCCAAATATTCCAAATATTGCATACAAATTTTTCCTTGAATACAAAGATAAGTCCCCGCATACAGATTTTAATGTAATAAATTGCTTGACACATTGCGCATCAATATTATATCGCTTTACCGTAGAAAATGCAGATTTTGATACCGCAGAATTACGCGATGCTTGTATATTTAACATGGACTGCCATGAAGATTTCTCTGATGATGCCAGCATTGATAGATTCTATGAATTAGAATTTTGCGATACAAAATCATCAAAATCTTTGCAAACGTGGTGCATAAACATTCTTGAAAACTTGCTCAACCGACATCCAGAAGAAGGACAAACATTAATAGACCGCGCATTAGAATTAGACAAAAGATTTTCAGCCCTCAAAATGTCGTATGAATTTAACATGGAATTAACACACGAACAGTTGAATTTTTTGTATGATAGACTTGATAAAGAAAATATCTTTGAGTTAGGCGCATTTATTCTTTTAGCATTGAATGTCAAAATCAATGATGATTATATTAACGAATTCATGAAATCGGAAAGCACACACTTGTCACTATATCTTATCTATGCTATTCAAGATAAAAACGAGCTTGAAGAAATAGAAAGTCTTGGGGAATTAATTTATCGCGGAATCAAACTTATTAAATGCTTCAATTCAGATGCTGTGGAAGGACACATTCATTCACTAATTCGCATTTTTGAAAATGATTCCATTATATCTAGGTTGTTTGGTTATATAGAAGCTTTTCATTGTTGCTTCAGCAAATTATTGAAGTATTCTACTAGGATAGGTTTTTGCATCGAAGAAATAACAAAACTCATTTTTATCATTCTTGATTTTATTCTACAAAATGCAAACACACCAGAACATATCGATTTCGCTTGCACAATATTAAAGAGTGTAGCTGAGACTGCTTTGTCTAACTTTAATAATGACGCTGCTTATTCAGGAATTTTTTTATATTCATATATTTTGCAAAATGCAGGATTTATTCTCACTCACCGTCCAGACCAAATTGCTGATGTTTTGAGTGATTTATATCAGGTATGGATACAATTGATTACACGATTAGATGAACTATATTTAAGTGATTTGCTGTTTCAATTCTCTGAACCAGTCGTATCAATATTCACGTCACTATTGAGATATGAACGAATAGTAAATATTTACGAACCAATTCTCAGGGCTCTCAGTAATATGAATCTCATTAAACAAGTAGGCAGTATACTTGTTCATTTCCTACTTAATCAATGCAACGAAATACCTACAGGAAGTATTATACTATCTTTGATTAAGGAAAAATGTCCAGAAAATTTCTTCCTTCAAATCCCAAGTGCACTTGCTTTTATAATAAATCCGGAAAGAACAGTTGCATCATTCAGCTCAGTCGATTTTAACATATTTCAAGAAATTATTAATTATGCTATTGAAGTTGCACTCAACAACGAATATCCTATTCTTCAAATTGATCTCAGAATATTAATCAAGTTTTTGATAATGCACGAATACGAATTCGAATATAAAGGACGCATGCATAACGTATTGGATGTCGTTTTAAAGCTGATTTATTCGAAGAGGCCAATAGATCCACATGTTAATATTAGTGATTTGATTAGAAATTCAAATGATTTCAAGATGCTAACTAATTTCTTTGTATATAGAGATCCCACGATTGATCATCAGACGTATTTGAAAGGAAGTTACATTGATTTCTTAATTAAATCCGTTTATAACTATTTAAGAGATGATCCATATAAGAAGAAACTACACGTTCTCATTTCAAAATTAATTAATAACCAGCTTTGATATCTTAAAAATTATTTTATGTTTATATTTTAATATGATATAACTATTTTAATTATTGCTGCTGTTATGGTATTTTACATTCTAATTTCATTAGAGTGTTTTGAAATGGAAATAAGATTTTTTGACACGTAAATATTTTATTTTTCTAAATTCATTTGTATGAATGATTGGGAAAGTCTATTTGAACTGTTGACAAATATTACAGAGATAACGAATCACCTACCAACAGGTGTGAATTATGACATTGATACTTTAGATGATATAGTTTTAGAAAAATATAATTTTGCTCAATCACAAATAGTTTCTATTTCTCAAAGACTTGTAGACTATATTCAAGGTGCAAATAGTAACAATAGAATAGACTCACTTGAAAACCAATATGAAAATGCTTTGGATTCATTATTAAATTCATCTAAGTTTGAAAAAGAGACAGACTTATCTAATAAAACAATAGAGGAAAAGGAATATATCCATCTAAAGGAAATCAATGGAAGATTATTTTATTATTCAGATAAAGTTTCAAAGCCATTTAAATCATCTTTAAAAGCAACTAATATGAATACTATTGCTACAAATCTGTATATACCAGACTTTCTAACATTAAGCACTCAATTATTTGATTTTTCAAATTATAATCTTATTAAGACCAAGCAACAGCTTAAAAATGTGATAGAGAAGTTAAAAACAATGACTACAATATTCATTAATATAGAAATACATCGTGTTAGAACATATCGACCTTATCCTTGCGTAATGACCATTTTTCATCCATATTGTGGACTCTTCGTTATCGATGTTCTAGAATTGCGTGATGATTTTATAATAATTGATGAAATTTTATCATCAATTGAAATTCTGAAAGTCTTTTTTGATTCAGATCTTATACATATAATATATGAAATATATGGGATATTGGTACATCCATATTTAGATCTATCACTGTTATATCCCAATGAAAAGGCAATTTGCGATTACTTTAAAAATAAAGGCGATTATATAGATAAATGGATCATAGATTGGAGAATACGTCCATTAACAGATGATATGATCAAGTGTGCAATACAAACAATGACATATTTGCCTCAAATCGCAAATAATTCCAAGATATCTTTACCAATATTAGAGAAAATGAACATTATCAATGAGGAAATCTTCAAACCATATAAGTTTACAAGGGATGATGCAATAAAAACGGCAAAAAACATCGGAAAACATTTAAAAAATTTAAAATTTGATGTTTTAGTTGATTTGATCCTTTGGAGAGATGAATTAGCATACTATAATGATGAATCACCAAACTTTATTGCATTAGATAGCCATATCTATAATATTGCAAACACATTACCAACGTCAATGAATTCATTAGAAAATTGCATTGAAAATATAACATCACCATACATAAAAGCTCATAAATCAGAAATACTTAAAATAATCAGGTCCCACATAAAGCGATGAGCCATATATTAACAAAACAATCAATTTTGATTTCATTATTCGAATGAATAATAAGATTTAGGCAACATCAAAATATTGACATTAATAGAATCCATACTGCCACAAAATTCAACAAGAAGTCGAATACACAATCAAATTTTAGGATTTTTCTTTTGCAATGAATGAATATATATTGATTCCTTAGAAGATGAATTATATTGTTATGAAGATGATATTTCTAATATTATTTAGTTATATAGCCATATACGATTCAAGAAATTGAAACTCTTTAATCATTATTTTTCATAATTAACAGATTTGTCTTTTATTATCTAATGGAATGATGTCATCACAAAGAAAACGATACATTATAGTATAATATTTTTAAAAAAATTATTTTTTCATCTTATTGGCTTCAAGCTTTCTACATTACAATCACTTACATACACAAATCCAATTGGATATGAATTAATTGTAAAATTATCATTTTTGAAAAATTAATTTTATATTTTGAGATTTAAGCAAATTTCGTTGAGTTTCGCATGGATTTTCAAACAAAATAAGAGATGAAAGGCAATGTTTTGCAATGAAAATATAAGTGATGCTTTTCTTCACTTTTTTTTTTGAAAATGTCAAGACATAATCCTAATTCTATTGAAAATGAAATTTCTATGACTGATCCGCCTATATCTCCTGATTCTAAAGCAGAGCATCAATCTACAAGGTCTCAAGTCCCTCAATTTATGAAAAATATTCAACAATTTGATGACCCTCTTAACAAACCTTTAATCAACACATCAAATTCTATTGCTTACTCACTATCAAACTCTATTAGTGATCCATTCTCCAATTTAATTCGACATTTATTTATCAGTCAAGAAACAAGTGAAGAATTTCACCAAATAGCACAATATTTAGCAACTAATATGCCATCTACGAACTTTATACCTATTCTTTTCCAGCTTTTCATTGATGAAAATGGAACTGGAAATGCACAATGTCGTTATTTAGCCCTACAATCACTTCGCGTTTTATCAATTAACGATGCTCAGTTCTGCAAAGATATACTTTGCCATAAAGATTTCGTAAACCATCTTTTACCACAATTAAAAGAGCAACAGTTTACTATTGAAATATTACAACTGCTAACATGCATTTGCCAGTTCATGGGTGAGCTTGATGACCCAAAAGCAATGGCAAACATTATAAAATCTGAGATACAAAAGAATGTTAAGACAACACACGATTTAGATGAGTATGTTTTAGCTGTTATGGCTATTCTCTCAAGATACGACTGTGAATTTACCGATGAAGACGTTAAGAAGATTATCAAAAATATTAATTTCCCAGGAAAAGCACCCCTTAGATGCGTATGGAGCTGTTTAGAATGCATAGATAATTTCCTAGCACAAAAGATGCTAAACAAATTCGGGGCCCTAGAAGAAAACAAAGATAACTTGATTGCAAAACTTGGCCACGCAATAATATGCGTGAAACAAGACGAAGACCCTAATTTACTCATGATGATCATGAAAGTGCTCTTAACTAGTATCGACATGATACAAATTAAAGAGCCAGCTGAGTCTCTGAAAGAATTTCGATTAGAATTTGTCAGCAGATTGATAGATATGAAAAGCAGCGAAGATAGATCGCTTAGAATGATGTCAGAAACAGTTTTGAAAAGACTAGGACTAATTAAAGGCAATTATGATTAGAGCAAAAAAAATTTATTTTGTAAAAAGTTAATATTAATATGTATCAACCAAAGAGAATTTTAATTTAATAAAAAGAAGACTTAGGCTTTACATTAAAACCCAGACTAAAACGATGCCAATGATGAACAGGAACATTAAAACAAAAGCAATGATTGAGCTCTTCTTCTTAAGGAGCTTGTTAACGTTTTCTGTTGCTGTAACGACTTTCTGGTCTGTGTGGTCCATTTTATCGTTGATATTAGAAATCATTTGGTTTTGATCTTTAAGTTCGCTGTTGATTTGACCAGCTTGATACTTCTGTTGAGCGGTGATATCAACGAGGGCATCGAGCTTCTGATCGGCCTTCTGAAGATTCTCTTGTGTTTGCGCGTGATAATCAGCCATTTTTTTTGATTTGATAAAAACCGCAAACATGACATTATATTCCGGCGGTTTTTTATTTATTTTTGCCATTTTTTATCATATTTGTATTCTCCTTTAGATATTGTTTATGGATTTAATGATTTTTTGTTGTTTTATTATTTTATGTCAATTTTATTACTTATTCTTCTCGTATTTATACTCTATGTTATAAATATCGATTGATCTTTAATTTTGATTAATGTTTGACAGATTCAAATTTTATTTATCGCATCGATTTTTAAAATATAAACTGCCCAACATATATCTCATCCAAATATCTTAAAATTTTACATTCAAAATTTTTTTTCTCTAATTTTATTCCATATTTGTTTATATCTATTTATGTAAATAAATGTTATCACGAAATGAAGTTAAAAATATTGATATTTAACTCAATTGTTCTTTTTTATAGGAACTCGTCTTGAAGCATACTTTCTACATCTCGGTAAATTCATCACTATCCAACAATTATGACCATTGTTCAATCTTAATTTTTTTATCATATAAAATATTCTAAATTATGGCATTGCTATATAATAATCTTATTATTTAGTTAGAATATTTTATTATCTTTAATATATGGGATCTAAATTCGAAATTTTGATTATTCAAGATATAAATATAATAATTAAGGCTTTGAATATTTGGGGTTAGATAATAATAAGGTTCTAGAAACATTTGGAGATAGAAAATAAGACAATTATACTTTATTTAATGCGTTGATATCTTTCATTAGAGCTTTTCCGTCCTGTGCCATGCTTGGATCCTGGAGCTTCATGTTTGCATATGTATTTGCTTTATCCTTCTTCTTCTTTTGAAGGAAATAATTTGCTAAAAATGAAATTGCTTCTCTTTCATTTTCTACTCTTTCGCTGTCCTCTCTTGTGTCGATTACATTCTTCTTGCCAACGAATGTTTCGAAGCAAAATGCAGCTTTGTCGTCGTCATCTGTATCTCTATAAAGTCTGCCGAGCTTGAAAATAGCTGTTCCTTCGCTATCTGTGTTACAGACAGCGCGCTGGTAGCATTTAATAGCGTTTTCACATTGCATAAGCTCTTCATAACATTCGCCCATCGCCATCCACAATCTTGAATCTGATGGGTTCATCGTGAGAGCCTTTCTATAGAAAATAATGGCATGGAAAGGCATCCTTGATAATTCGAATGCTCTTCCAAGGCCATAAAGCGCTCTGAAATCTCTTGGATTTGTTTCGAAAGCTTTTGTGTAGGCAGCTGTGGCAGCTGAAGTGTTTTGCAGCTCAATATATTCGTGTCCAATGAGTGTCCATGCGAAATTGAAGTCTGAATCGAAGCGCAAACACATTGAAAACTGTTCAATGGCATCTTCATGTCTTCCGCTCAATGCGAAGAAATTTCCTAGAACTGTGAGTGTTTCTGGCCTGAATTTATCAATCTGAACCAAATTTTGGGCTAATTCAGATAAAGCAGCCAAATCTTCTTTAACAAACAGTAAATGAGAGTAAAGTTCTAATGATTCCAATCTAAGCGGATATTTTGTGCGTAATTCGTTGAATAAAATTGACGATTGTTCGAAATTTCTATCATAATAGTGAATGGAAGCTTCTAGAGCAATAATCGGAGCAACTCTTGGCAGGTTAAGTTTAGCGAATAAAGCAGAAGCATCCTCCATTTGTAATTGCGATTTGAGCTCGATCTTGAAGATTTCCGAGGTCATATTATTAGGAAGCTGTGATAAAATATTTCCAATTATATTATTGTCGAATCTGACAAGTAAGTTAATCATCAATTTCCATGCAGAATGATTTAATGGGAAATTTTGTAATGATTTGAGCAAAATTTGAAGTGATTCTTCGTATTTACCAGATCGTGAGAGAATTAATGCATAAATGTATAAGTTAATGGCATCAAAAGTATCAACAAACTGTTTAGCTTCGTTTGCAATCGTTTCGTAAGCTTCAAAAGTGTGTTTTGCTGAAACAGCTAGATCACTAATGAATGTAGAATCATCAGGAACATTCTGTTGAAGCTGTCTTTGAGTGTCTAAAAGTTTAGAAAGGAAATATATTGTTTGTGATTTTTGATCTGTTTCGTTTTGTAGTAAGAATTGAACTCTTTTGAATTCTCCATTTCTAAATAGCGTTTTTGCAAAAGATAATTTAAGTGGATCAGCAGGTAATGAAATGTTTAAATTTGGTGCCAATTCAATTAGAAACTCAAGAACCCATGAAGAGCTTTGGGTCATGCATCTTGATTCTAATTCGATATATGCATTCGCAAACTCTTCAATCTGAATCTCGTTTTTTGTCATTAATCTTTGATGCACGTTTAAAAATTCATAATTTTGTCACGTAAAGTCAAATTTCGCATATTTGACAAATAAATATGTTTTTATCACGTAAAGTCAAATCTTATTTATTTGACAAGTAATTTTATTTTTTGTCATGTAAAATTCAAATTCAAAAATTCTATGAGTAGTTTCAAATTTACTCTTTGTTTTTTTTTTTTTCATTTGTTGAATTCACAAGTGAAGTTTTATTATAGAGATAGCCCATAGTATCAGAGAGTTCAGTGTATCAGTGATAAAGATAGTCTTGCATAAAAGAAAAATGAAAATTTATTAATATCCGTCAAAAAAAGAAACAAAAAATAAGGCTTATCAATTCTGTTCTGTGAGATAACCTTGCGATATGATTGTCATCAAATCTTCCTCGCCAATAAACACGTTCTCGAGCAATTCAAGCATAGACCAGTATAATGGATGTTCTTGCGGCTTCTTCTTCAAGTGGTCGAGCAGTTCCTTGTTATGTGTTGCAATATCAGCGACTATATCACCTATGTTCGGCTCTGCGACATGATAAGCTGGGTCTTCGTACTGTATCACGTTAGCATATGTCTCAGCGATTTTCTTGTACAATTCTTGAGGAATGTCGTCTTCCTTTGGTGCACCCTCTTCGCCGTTGTAAAAGACGAAGGCCTTCATCGTCATCTGTGCGAGTCTCGTTGCACCCTTCATGATGAGCTGCGGGCTGACGAATCTGAGCATGAACATGGAAGAGATAGCAAAAAGAGGTACTAATCTGTCCGGGAATTTGCGGCGAGTTGACCTGAAAACAGCTGCGAGAAGGTATCTGATCTGTGGTGGCAATAAGTGCATGCCATCGCAGATGATTTCAGCGCACTCCTTCCTGTTCGGCGCCTTCGCTGCCTTGGAAACTATTTGCTCTATGAAGTCGAAGCCGTAGTTTTCCGCAATGAGAGAGAAAAGAACAGAACAAGCTGATGTTTCTCTGAAAATCGTATTTTCGGATACTGTGGCAGTGATCTGGATTCCAAACAGATACCTGACGAGAGTAGATACATTGCCACAATATAAGATGTACTGTAGAAGGTTGCTGAAGGCTGCTTTTCCGACTTTTGTAACAGCAACTTGGCCGAAGCAACGAGTGAAGTCATAAACATCTGAGTTGATGAGGTTTCTCATCTGATCGTAGAAAATCGATGGTATATGCTCTTTATATTGCACGATTGCTGGGATACATCCTAAAAAGTTAACTAAGGCGTCGTTTGTTTCGTTAAAAGCATCTTTCCATATAGAAGCCATGTTAGGGCTAGTGAATTTGAATGATCCGTATTTCTCAAACTCGATTGAATTATCAGAAGTTGAAACTTCGACGATTACGTTTTCTAAACTGAATTGTTTTTCGACATTTTTAGTTACCATGTTCAAAATTTGGACAGTTTGATCTCTATTCAAGATTAACCAATATTTCTGATTATTCGAGTCGCAAATTGGAAATAGACAGAGAATTGTCAAGAAAGGACGCGCGATCATTTCGTCTTTGTACGATTTTGGTATCAAAGCACCTGCTGTTCTGCTCAAAACTTCCATTTTATCATTATAATTTGGTAAATTATCGATGATGACGTGTGTCAATTCCACAATACTTGAAAATAATTCTTTGCAAGGGGATGGGAGCTCAGCGAGGAAATCTTTTAAGTTTAAATGCGTTGGAGTAAAAATCGTGTGAAGTTTTTGAGGTGGCAACACCTTGGTGTAATTTTGTACCAATGTAAGAAGATCAAGAGACAGCTGGCTTTCGGATTGATAAGCATCTGAAAATGCTGACATCAGTAATGCAGGGTTATCGCATTTTTTAACCTGCTCAAACAAGTCTGTGAACTTAGTATGTATTGCTCCATTTAGGATTTCATTCCAATAATGATTGATTTTTGGTGAGAATTCTATATTCTTGCTTGATTTAATGAATTTAAAGCGAAAGCTTACTTGTTCCACTTTTGGTTTCACATATGGAATATCTTCTCCCTTCATCGGAGGAATTTGGAATGGAAGATCCTTCCGAATCACAGACATGAAGAAAAGTGAATTATTTTATTTCAAATTTCTTGTTTACTCTTAAATATGAAATCTTTACGTATAATTTTTACCAAAAAAACTGCGAAATCATTGATATTATATTGCTTCGAAAATTATTATGAGATTTGTTTTCATATTAGTTGATTAATGCGTTATATCCAAGTCATCTTGCTGAATCCTTACTTCCAATTAGAGTTGAAGTCTAATAAAAAAATATCAAATTTATATATAATTTCAAATTCAACGAATATGACGTCATAATATGCTTTTCAAACAATAAGGAGTCATCATGTCAAATCAACAACACCACTTTAATTAAAAAATTAAAACTTGAATTAATATACGCTAAAGCTCTGTGTATAGATGTTGTAGATATATAAATTTGTTTTGCGATATTACTATATGATTCATTTGCATTATAATCAACACTGCATGAAAATTATAAAATTGAACATTCCTATCTAGATATATGAATTAGATACGTACGCAAAAAGTGATATCCATGCTAATATGGTGGAAATAATTAAAAAAAAAAGTTCAGATAAGGCATGGAATAGCTTCAAAAATGTGACATTAAATATTATTGTTGTTTATTTACATTTAGCATTTTAAATCAAATCATATTCTGTCAATTATAAAGGATCCTCTACAGTTGAGTTTCCTTCTAATATTAATAAATTAGATTATTATGAAGTAATTGTTCAAAATGGTTTTACAGATATCCCCGATTATTGTTTTTTAGGTTTTCACAATGCGATTAATATTGTACTACCAGACTCAATAACATACATCGGAAATGATGCATTTATATCCACAAATATTCAGAAATTAAATATTCCCAAAAATTTACAAAATATTCACAGTGTAAATCCATTTGATGCACCTCTTTCATTAGAATCGATGTATACTCCGGATGATGCAGTGAAATTTCGAACATTTAATGGTGTTTTATTTTCAAAAGATATGAAAACGCTGATTAGTTACCCTAGTAGTCGCAAAGAATGGCGCTATGCAATTCCCAATGATGTTGATAACTTGTTCCATGGAGCTTTTAATAATCCTTTGTACTTACACAGCATTATTATTCAAAAGCCAACAACTAAATTGAGTGAACAAAATTTTGTAAACTTTGGCGCTAATTTAACTTCTGTTTTCGTCATTAGTTCAATAAAAGATCAAACCAGCCTTTCATATACTGGACATCCATTTGTCAATACAGATTTTCAAATATCAGATATCAGATACATAACTCTTGATGAAAATCTTCGAATATATTGTAGAACTAAGCTATGCACTTATAGTCACTTTCATTACACACAATATACTATCCTCGTTATCCTATTTTTAATTAATAACGACTGAACTTTAAACTACATTGTATTCGTTGCTATACCTTATCTCGTATTTGCAATAATTGAAGCTTTATCTTGGAGAAGGACTAGAATTTTAACAATACATAATGATTTTATAATTTTTTTTATTGTTGTTGAATTATATGCAGCATTCATTAATGGAGTCATACCAATAAATTTTATCGATTTAAGCTCTTTTTTACTTTAAATGTATATATATATATCGATTATATTCAATAGAAATTGGAACAATATATTTCAAATGCATTTGTAAAGATGACATTAGATTGAATAAATCGATTTTGTCACTTTTATTACTTTATGTAAATTTAATCGTAATTAATCTTAAAAAATCATATTATTACAGGTGATAAGGTTTCAACACAAAATTATTTGAAAAACAAAATTTAGAGTCGGAAATTGAATTCCTATAATTGATTTAAATTATGCTCTATTAGCTGCATATTTTGAAAATAAAAGAATCGATTTATCCACGATTAATTTTAGATCAAATGTCGTATTAGTCAATACGCATCAGCAAAATAGATAGTAGTTCTGTATTTCCATGCGATATCGAGTTTTTCTCATTCCTTGGAGAATTTTTTTTGTGTTAAATTTTAAAACGTGACAATTATCGTTTCAAAAGTGACAATGGCGGCATTGTTCATTGTTTTTTGACGGTTTCTATTCATTATTTCGCAAAAATTTTCGAAAATTTTCGTAAATTTTAAAAATTTGTCAAACCAAAGTTGTCACTTTTTAGTTGCGATGAGATCTCAATCTTTTGATAATCTGATTGAGACACTCACCAATCCATCATGTACGCTTATCCAGCTTCTCCAGCAGGACAATTTGATCCTAGCAATACAAAGCAAATGCGAACACTTAACAAAATATTTAATCGACCACATCCCTGAATTCTTTGACATAGTTTTTGACAACGCATCCAAGTACCCAGAAGCATTAAAGAAGAGAGCACGTCAATGCTTGATGTCGCGACTTTCGTTAATCAATCCAGACGTTTTAGATCAAATTCTGGATAGACTGGTTCGTTTTATTGACCAAGATAGCAACGTTGCTGATTTCGCGCTCATTTCGTTTACAAAAATTTTCTATTATTTAATTACAAATACAAATTACGGAATTTTAGACAAGTATGAGATAACTAATAACATTACAGTAAAGCTTCTCAAGAGAATCTGCCACCCCGCAGTCATGGATCTCTTGACCAATTTAACTTCTGATAGAGGCCAGCATGCGACCAACTTTATTAAGAAGGATAAGGCTTTAGAGAGCCTACTAGGTCTTATAGAGCGTGAAGGTTTAGCCGCACAATACGCAATTGAGCTCATAAGGAATATTATCGCAAATCAAGAAAATGAAGGAGAATGGGGAATGGATGTATTTGCTGATCCCGCGATATTCTCTCATGTGTTCACTCTTGCTCGCAGCAACAATCACACGATATCTTCTACTGCATTTCAAATTATTAATTCAGTTCTTAAGACTTACATGTTTAGTGATGAAAAATCTAGGAGTGAGAATGAAATATACAATACAACAATGCCCATCATCATCGAAAATATACCAAAAATCGTTGATTGCATTGTTTCGGCACCAATTTATCAATTTTACTGTGATCCAGCACATATGCTCTTGATTAACATATCTAAGATGGGTATCAATGTTACATCAGAGCTAATAACAGTCTTAAAATACATTTTCAATCAGATGATAACTTTTCCAAATAATTCAAAAATCCACGGCGCATTTTTGACATCTTTACGCAGTGTAGAAAAGTTAATAAATGAACAGGCTTTCTATGAATTGATCAATGAATTCAAACTCCGCGAAAATATAATTAATCAATTCAAATCATCGAATTTCAGCGTCAATAGGGCTTATTATCTCGAATTTGCAGAACTGATCATCAAGAAGGATAATTTGAACGGAAGAACGGCAACTCCTAACTGGGTTGATTTTATTAATAATGTTTACAAGCCTTATAAAGCTACAATTATTGTTCCATATGGTGGTAAGATACAGTTTGATAATGATTCTTATGAGGAAGAAGCTGATTCAGATGAATCAATTAAACTGGATGAATTTGCGATTCAAGATGCCATTAATTTGTTTGGTAAGGACTATATCTTTGATATTTGCGTTGAAGATATGGATGGATGCGATTGTGATGATTTCGAATTCGATATCGACAATGAAGAAGAATTCATGTAACTTATTTTTATGTTTTTTGTTTATTTCTATTTAAAATTATTGTTTATTATGCTTTTTGAAAACTAATTTTTTGATTTGAAATTGAATTCAAACGAGACGCGCGAAATAGGCAGGAAATCAACATCAATGTGATAGTCATCGTTCTTTGTGTTGAAGTTCTTCAGAATTCGACAAAGAAATTTCGCTTAATACTTGTTTTCATATGGAGACACTCGCAGGAGAGGAGAAAACATACATCGATGCTAGTATATATTCGCAAGATATTAAAGAAGTTCCTCCAGAAAAACTATTTTGTCATGTTAAAAGCAGTCCTTTCATTAAACCTGAAGATTTACCGCTGATTCTGAGCCTTTCATTAAGCAAGTTCCAATTTCCAAATACGAAATTAGAGGCAATCCAAAAATTTTCTCGCAAAGATACTAATCCAAATATAAATTTAAACTGCAAAAACAACTTCACCATGATATCAACATACGAGAAGGGCGAAAACAACATAGATATCCAACATTTCGCCGAATTTGACGTTTCACTGGAGAAATGGCAAAATGAATTTCCGATTGATTTTTCATTATCGCCAACACATACATTTCATATTGACAGTTATGAAAACAACACATACGAACATTATATTTTGCTTGATACATCAGAAGGACGCTATATTTTCAATATCACAAAGCAAATTTATTATTTCAATGGCATCCAGTGAACAACGATTTTTGCTGAAATTCGCAACATTCCTGCCCCAAGTATGTACACAAATATTATACAGCCAACATCCACTCAGCACAACCATGTTGCTATCTGCATGATTGCTTCTGAAATGATCAATGCAATCACAAAAGTTTACGAGATTATTATCCAAGGCAAAAACGCTGACAACTCATTTGCATTTCAGTGTTTGAATCATATTGATTTCAGCTATAATTTGTTCAACAATATTCACCTCAGCGATTTGCCTAAAAGAACCATTGACTTGCCTCAAAGAATCATTGACTTCATCGATATATTGATTTTGAGATTTGCTGCTTTAAACTACAGACAACTTGCAGCAGTTAATCCAAATATCGATATTCAAAGGCAGATGATGCTAACAAAAATGTTTCAATCATTCAAAAAATATTCTCTTCTTTTCAGAGAATCAGTTAATATGATTTTCAAATCTGTCAAAATTGACATCTATTATCCCGCAATCATTAAAATTTTCAACAAAGTTTTCAAAACACATAAGAAGATAGATAGTCATCATTGACTGTGAATCGGATGCAGCCATTCAGAATCTAGTCATAAAAGTCGCATTCGGATACATAATAGTTTCTTGTGAGTGCCTGGGCAAATGCTCTGTTGTTTTTCGATCGTGAATCTTTGTCTGAAGACCAATAAAATTGAAACCAATCAGATTTTCAATCTTTTTTTTTTCAAAAGTTTACTGAATTCAATTCAAAAATTGCACCGACTCGCTTAAGAATTTTCATACTGACATTATTATTTGTTTATCAATATAGAATGTTTATAGAGAATAATTTAAATTAAAAGCACGCACATATTTATTAATAACAAACATATAATATATAAAAATTAATGTGATTTTTGTTAAAGAATTGGAATGTCCTGGTCAAAGCCGTAAGCAACAAGAGGAACAAACGTTTGCCTGAAAATTATTTCTGTTGGCTTTGCAAATTGATCATTGAAATCTTCCATTAAATCTGGAAACTCTTCTTTTTCGTCTTCTTCAAAGAGCCAAGGATCTGCGTAGTCATCAATATCTATCTCCGATGGTTGGTCAGACTGAACGAAAACTTGTGGAAGTGGATGAACAAAAACTTCAGGAAGCTGTGTGTCAATGCTAGCGACTTTTTGTCCGCTTGAAATAGGTGGAACAGAAATTGTTGGCGTGACAACTGTAGGAATTTTTGTGCTCAATGGAGGAGGGTTATCAGAAGGAATGCTTTGCATACTAATAATGCCAGAATCCAAAGGAGGAGGAATTTCGAGTGGAATTGAAAGTCTTCGTATAAATTTGTGAGAAAGTGCAGCTTTGTCGAATGTTGGAGTTTTGTGAGGAGGAGGAAAATAAACTGGTTTGGATGATTGATCTTCATTCAATGGCTCTGGCATTGGAATATTTTCGATTAAATCATTTTCTGGATGATTCAATATTGGTGGAAGCATGAACTGAGGCATACTGCCAATTCGTGCTTCAAACATTAATTTGCCGTTAATTTCATCTGATGAAATTTCACTTGAAGATAAATCGAGCGGTGCATCATCAGCAGGCGGCCTAGGCAGTGGAATATCAACATATGGATAGTCTAAGTCATCTTCTGTGTTTAACGTATAAGGAATTTGTTTGAATTCAATTTCTTCGATAGCTACTGGTAATGGAATATCAGGAACAGTTAAAGTGTTGTTTATTCCTGTGTTAAGAGCTGTTGGAAATCCTATACTTTCAGTTTCTTCATGATTTATTTTATCATTTTCTGAAATTTCGAATTCTGGAGGGAAGAAATCGAATTCCTCTATCTCATTGATTGGAACTTCATCTTCTAGGCTTAAACTATCATCAGTTTCAAGAAGTCGATAATTTGGTTTTTCATTTCTTTCGTCATCAGATGAAATATTAAGTAAAATGCTTTTAACTTCATCTGATATTTCTTCTGATACTTGAATTTTTCCAATTTCTGATTTATTTGGATTAAAATGGAAAAATTTGATGTAAGATTTGTCTGGGATCGGATTTTGAATGTTTGGTATTTGTTCTTTGTCGAATCCATCTTCCATCTCCAATGGTTTTGAAAATTTCGCAAGTTCTTCAAAATTATTTTCAAAATCATGATAAATGTTGAGTCTGATTCGTTCACATTCATTAGTATTAATAACTTTTGGTTCTTCTTTTTGCTTTTCTGGTTCTTCTTCGAAATTAATGAAAATATCCGGATTATTTATTTCATCTTTCATTAATTCTTCCAAAAATTCTTCATTTGTTTGATCATTGGTATTCTTTGATATCTGGGCATTAAACATGATTTCATTATTATTCTGAACAAGCAAAGATGATGAATCAAAATATTGTTGAATGTTAAACTGCGAAATTAAGTTAGAAGGAGCAACTCTTCTCCTAGAAGATGAAGATTCAAAGCCTCTTCCTGATGAACTAAACATTCCTGGGCCTGATATATAAGAATCAAAATTATCATCATCATTTTCATAACGAGTGACACCAAAAATTCCATCAAATGCGCCCTGACTCATCGCTAAATTAGACAAAAAGTTCTGAGAATTCATTCTTTCGGTTTGAATTTGTTCGAATTCGATTTCATCTTCTTCAAAGATTTTTTCGCTCTTTTTATTGATCATCATGCAGTATTCGTTGGATAAATCCATTAAATCGTGATCAGGAACAAAAGGATCAACAGGCAGAGGATTATTAATTGAAATCTCATCAACTTCAATACTATTTTCACGGCTGATCTTTTCACAAGCATTATTAATGAAATTCAATGATTTAATTGTCCTATCAAGATCTTCTGGGAATATTGAGTGTTGTAAATTGATTTGTTCCTGCAATTCTTCAATATCATAAGCAACAACCGATTCTTTTTGCGAAATTGAGTCATTATTAGGACTTAGAGCAATTAATTTCAAATTAATTTTTGAATTTTCTTGTTCAACTGGATTTTCTTCAGTTTTAACTATTTCTAGTTGATCTTCTTTTGCTTTCTTATGCTTTGATTTCGCAGAAGAATTAAAATTAATTTTGTTTCTTGATAATTTTGAAATTATTCGCGGAATAGGAATTTCATGGCTAGAAGGTCTATATTTTGGAACATCAAACGGAGAAGTAAAGCAATTAACCTGTGATAATATGATTGGCTCATTTGAATCTTTAAGTGGAAATTTCCATAAACTAAAAACGTCACAAGTTGATGGAAAAGGTGATAAAAGGTATAAAGGATCATTTCCTGGCGAATTAAATAAATAATAAGGAAAATTATTATGATAATCAAATAATTGCGTCATATCATTAGAAAATGAGTAGAAAAACATCCTTGACTCATCAGTACAACACCTATTAAAATTTACAAACCTGCTAAAAAACTTTTCATGATGAACTCCATGCATATTATTATAAATATCGGAATCAATGACTCTTTCTAAATCAAACTTAGGTGCATGGAAGTATTTAAAGAAAGGAATAACCATTATGTTATTATAAAATCCATAAACACTTGTTTTGTCGGTTAATTTTGTTGAATCAATTCTTAATTCGATTAAATTTTTCATAAACTTAAGGCCTTTAAGCAATAATATTGCTACACTATCTGTAAATTGGTGACCAACTAAATCCAAAGACCTGAGTTTGCGAATTTTCTTGATTGATCTCAGCAAATCAAATATTTTGTCGCCTAAATTATTTTCATTTGTTCCTTGTATTTCCAGGCCCCACAGCTGTGAATCAGCAATGGCAGTAATTATTATTTCTAATATATTTAGGTTTTTTTCATTGAAAATTCCTGATAAGGTTAAATATTTTAAATGAGGGGATCGCAAAAATATTCTGGTGAACTGTTCTACATTTTCTAAATTAAAATTATTTCTATTCCAATGCAGTTCCACGATGTTTGTAAATGGCTTAATATCAGTCAGGCCTGCTCTAAATATGTTCCTGTCCTCTTCTGACATTTTATATCCTGATAAATTGAAATATATCTTATTTTTGAGATTTGAGATTGCTAATAACATATTTCGCAAGGATATAGCACAAAAATACGAGTTTTCCAATGTAATTGCGACTAATTCTGGAGGTAGAATTATTGTACCTAGAACCTTCGAAAAATTGGTTTTAGAGAAGTCTATATGCGTCAAATAGTTGGATTTAATGACTTTGAATTTGGAATCAGCAGCTGCAGGAAAATGATTAATTGCAGGAATCCAATTTGCACATGAATAATATCTTAATGATGGAATTTTCTTGATAGAATCTTGTAATTGCGAGAAAACTTTGATTGTTGACTTTGAATCAGTAGTTATAAATTCGAATTTTAAAACTTCAAGCATTTGGAAGCATCTTGAAGTGAGCAATGCATTTGATATCCTATCTGCACTACGAGGAGACAGTGTGCAGTTTGAAAATGTTAAGCTTTGAATATCGCCAGGATATTCTGAAAATTGTTGAAAATTAACGCCTAATTGTGCGAAATTTGAAGTGGAAAAACAATTATCGAACTTCCATGCAACAACTGATGGGTTTTTGACCTTAGAAAAATTAAATTGATCAAAATGAATGTCCGGATAATTTGATAGGACAATAGAACGTAAAGATTTTAGTTTTTTAAGTGCCTGGTATATAATTAAGCCTATACATTCAGGATAGAAATTATTTAATTGTAAAATTGTTAATCTCGTTTCAAAAGCAAGTGTTCCTATTATCGGTTTTGGATTTGATATTGTTTGTATAGATGAATCAAATGCAATTGCTGTTCTAAAAGACATCGAAAATTGAGTAAATAGTTTTGTTATTTCATTATTAAAAGGTTCGTTGTATTTTGCACATAATATTGCAAATCTTATTGCTTGTATTCGTTGATTCTTTTCTGTTCTTATTGGATATCTAGGTTTCTCTTTTGGATAATTTATAAAATCAAGTTTTAAATCGATATTCGAGTCTTGCATTATCGTACTATTGGTCTGTATGATGATATTAACGATTAAATCGATATCTTCTGATGTTAAACGTAATATTTCGTTATCTGCATAAATGATTTTTGTTGTTTCATCAACATACTCTATTTTTGATACATTAAGTTGACTAACAAACAGTTTTATTTTCCATTTTCGTGATAACATAACAGGTCTGAGAATATGAATTCCGAAATATGACATTACCACGACGCATCGTTTAGGTTTTCCTTTTGATGATGGAATTCGAGCATCTATGGCACCAAGAATCCCTCCTTCTATTCCTGATAGCAGAGGCTCGATCTGATCATAATTATTAATTCT
Source organism: Trichomonas gallinae (assembly GCA_008369845.1). NCBI lineage: Eukaryota > Parabasalia > Trichomonadida > Trichomonadidae > Trichomonas > Trichomonas gallinae. The sequence goes on from MRSU01010367.1 coordinate 21,393, forward strand.
AATATTTTCATTCATTATGTCACATTTTTTATCTATCAGTTTGAATATGCTCATTGAATTATTTCTTAAGTTTACTTTTTCAAATCAAAAGTGACATTTCATTTGACATGTAAAGTTTCATAAAAATTTGTAAATCAACAATTTTAGAAAATTAAAAGTGACATA
>MRSU01010368.1:0-16790 GCA_008369845.1 Trichomonas gallinae
TTTTTTTTTTTTTTTTTTTTTTTTTTTGCAAATTCAGGAGCTAGGAAGCCATCTCCTGAATTTGCAGCAAAATATAGTGAATCTAATAATTTATTAATAAAATGAATCATTTTTTAAAAATCTGACATTTGACATATATCATTTTTAATAATTCTGACGTTTGACGTGTGTCATTTTTTATGATTCTGACATTTGACACATATCACTTTACAATGACAGGAATTCTTAAAAAGTGGTTTAACCTGATTTGAAGTCCTGTCTTACAAAAATTTTGATTCAAATAAATGATATAAGACAGTTATATGAATTGTGTATATATTTATTTCATTGTTGTTTGCCTGCAAATTTGAATTGTGGCAAACAATTTTGTGAAATCTTAGATGATGCGTTGCAAACGAAAAAATCACATTGTTTATATGTCCATTTCTTATTTTTCTATTATTTAACCATCCCGTTTTATAAATAATCCATTTTTAAAAAATTTTCCCACTTCACATTTTGTGATGCATAGGAATAGAAGGCCTACTTTCGTTTATTTCTTGCTAGATGGTGTTGATAAGACCATGTGCAGTCCAGGTACTGGCTCTCCTAATTTCTCTCGCAAACGTCCACGTTCAAAATTACATTATGAAGAATCATTCAACAAATTGGCGACTGTTATTCCAAAAATTTCGATGAAAAAGCAGACAAAGGAACCGGAGAATCCTTCATCTCCTGAAATATTGTGTGATGAACTATCATTTCAATTAAATTTTGATGATATTACATCATTTGACAATGTACAAGATTCTATTTCTTTTTACTGGGTACATGACATTGATACAATACCAATAGATTTATGAAATCTCAGTAATTAATTTGAAATTTATATTCATTGATTGAATAACAGTTTAGTATGCTATATATTAGCAAACACAGTATGAAGCAGCGATTTCTTTATAAGAATTGCATGATTTTGTTTAGTTTAGCATTGATTGTTAGAGAAGGGTTTCTCTAAAGAATTATTAGAAATCATATTGCAGAGCATCCAAATATGATGCTATTTTATGATTTTTGTAGGCTATAGTTTATTTTCATTTAGCAATTCGAAATATTCAAAAATAATTCATGTTAATTTAGTAAAATTACACAATTTTATTATCATTATCATTTATTTTGAACCTAATACATTGATATTACAATAAATTCCATTATTTTTGGTATATATTCAGGATTTATTATGTATTAGCTTATTAATCATATGGATTAGAGTCTATTATAATAAAAATAATAAATTTCATTAACTAAGTCTTATTATGATTGTTTTACAATAAAAAATCAAATGATAGTAAATATGACATGTAAATAGATTTACATGACAGAATTCTGATAATTAAAATTAAGGTTATCATTACACGCAAAAAAATATGAGGAAGAAAAAATGCATTGAAATGTCAAGATCTGAAATGGAAGCAGAGCTTCAAGTCAATGCAAAAACACTCAGAAATCTTGAAAAAGAAAATCCTACTGATATTAAAGAAATAGATCAAGAATTAACAAAAATTAAATCCAAAATCGAACAAATAACAAAATTATATATTGATAGACAATCTAAGCATGATATATACATTGAAAAACTTAAATTTTATCGTAATTTAGACGCAAATGATAAAAAGAGAGTTCGCCCAAAAACAATTTCATTCTGCCATTCATCAAAGACTAAAAAAGAGATTGCTGATACATTTCAATCGCTGGCAGAAGCCAAAAATGATCTAAGATTTACTATTTCTGCTGATATATTAAATAATAACCATCTTGAAAACACAGAAGATTTCGAAAAACTCATTCAAAATGGCAAATACAACACATGCATATTAAAAAGCATCCAATTACGAAAGCAAATTCATGAAAATTACGAACAAATTCGACAATTAAACGAAACTTTATATACATCATCACTTCCTGACCCAGAATCAGATGACCCACATAATGCTGAAGTACAGAAACTCACAAAAAAGCTTGATTCTGTTCGTGACAAACATATGAAATTATTACATGAACACGCATTGTACAGAGAGCTTTTGGAAAAGAAAGAGAATTTGCAGAAAGATGTTGATTCACTTCTACAGCGTAAAAATGAAATAGATAAAGAAAATGTTAAACGAAAATTAGAACAAGAAGAAAACGAGAAACATTTATTCGAATTCCAATTACAACTTGCTGAAGCCGTAAAAAGTCAACTCCAAGACCAAAAAGAAGACTTAACAGAAAAATTGACAAGATTAGGTGATTTGCGTAAAGATATCGTTGACCAAAGCCACGAAAAGGAAGAGTTTCTTAATGATCTCAGAGATGACTTCGATTTGATCAACGGGCAGTTCAAAGAAATTTTGGAAAGCTGTCCGTCAGATCCCTTCGATGATCCGAGCTTTGTCAAGCTTCTCACTGGTCACTCGGAGGGACTCCCGACGTTTTCTATCGACACAACATCATTGGAGAACGAGATTGCTGACCTAGAAAGCCAAATCTCAAAGAAGAATGAAGAACTGGACGAACTCAAGAGGAAAATGAATGATCTGCAAACAGCGGCGGTTATGTCATTTAAACTGGAAAGCGACACCGAGTCTGTGGATGATGATGTTAGTCATATACAATTCAGCGGTGGAGCTGATGGCACAAACAAGAATGAAATCGTTGTTTTTGCTGGAGAATGCACAGTCGAAAGGCCGCATGGTGCAAGGAGCGCGAAAGCGAAAGTTTTGACGAAAGCCTTCGGAATGGAAAGTGAATGCATGACAAGGTTGTCGCATCATGTTAGGAGCCTCAATGCTGTAACAACATTCTTCGTCGAGAATGGTGATGAACTGAAAGATTTCACGCAAAATTCAAGAGGAGTTGTCGAGATTTTGTTGGGCGATGAATTGATTGGAACTACAAAACTTAACTTTTCCCCACTATTAAATGGAAAACAGCAGTTTGCTTCTGTTGTTACTGTTCGCGATCATCTTGGATCAAAGATCGGAACTCTAAGAGTTGAGATTGGTTCTTATTTACCACTTTTTTGATTGTTATTTTGTAAAATATAGTTTTTGTTTTTAGTTATATATGCATTGTTTATAAAGATTTTTTAATCAATGATTGATATGACAATAAAAGGTGCAAACAGAATATCTAATGAATGATCTCGTTCGATATCTGTTATTTCGATATCTATGAAATCGCACTCTCTTTGAATAGTAAGAAAATACAGTGATTCTTCTGTTAAAACACTCTCAAATATTACTTTGTCTGAATTTGCAGTTTTTGGATTCACATATGAATTTTTGACAACAGTGATTCCATCGGATTGAATATATACAGATGTAGTACCTCCATTATTGTAAATATTACAATTTTCTATATTAGAGTTCACCTTGGAATTTAAAATCAACCCTAAACCTACAACAGGATTTGACACAATATCAACAAAATTCATATAAAGATTGGATAAACCACTATTGCCAGCTATTCCATAACTAGGATTAGAATTCCTCATAATTTTAGAAAAATTTACGTATGATTGTGCATCGCATGCTCCTAAAAAATAACCAGCTTGATCACTGCAACTGTTGTCAGTAGAATTCAGATATGATATAGCTAGGCTGCCATAAAGCATGCTACTCATATGAGAGCCAACATTGTTCATGCCACAATTTATCATTGACGACATAAGGAAGAAATTTTTAGCATTAGGATCTGTTGATGCTTCGATTCTACAAGTTTGGCCCCATTTCATGGCAGAACATTTTTCGTAACAAAGTTTATTCTGAACAACTTCGCCATTATTTCCTCTGAATCCAATGCAACTTCCCCAGTCGGAAGTGTTTAAGGATATAAATATGCACCTCTCAAACAAAGTACTAATATTTTTAGTAGATTTCGTGAAAAGTATAGCGCTTGTGTTCAAGTTTAAGTTCATAAACTTAGACTTCAAAATGTAATAGCAATTGTCACTAGGAATTGTGACACTGGTGTTATTCCAAAATTTTACAACTTTAACATCAAGATTACCGTAAAATTCCGACCAAGATTGATAAATTCGAATTAGATTTTGATTAAATTTGATGATATTATGAAAGAGAACATTTTGTAACTACATCATTGAAAACTGTGTGATTACCAAGTACATTTATTCATAGGATTGTTGTTGTTTCTTTGATGGTTATGATTTAGCGGAAACCGCTTTTTTATACAATCAAATAATTCTATGAGACTATCAAAAATGTCACGTTTTGTAATTTGACAAATAATTTATTTACCTGTCATATTTGAGGCAAAAATTTTGGAAGTCGAAGATTATAAAGAGCCTGAAGAACCAGCGAAACTTCTGAAAAGTACAAATATCGATATAATACGAGAAGAAGAGCCACCAGTTTTACCACCAGAAGTCTTTTCAAATGAATTACAGCGTCTGTACCGATTTTTGATTCCAAATATTGAAGAAGACTACAATATATATAGTGACCGAATGAAAGAATTGGAAGAAAAGCCAGAGATTATCGATATTATCATCTCATTCTTGCCACAAGATAAAGCTCATACTTTAGAAATAATCAATTTATTAATTTCGTCAACATGTTCGCTATTACATCAATTTTTGGATAAAAATGGCTTTAACTTACTTATAGTAGTTGCTTTAAACTCTACTGAAGAACCAGAGGTTTTCAATCTTTTTATTGAAGCAATTAAATCGATAATTAGCTCGCCATTTATGGAAAATGCTCCAGTTTACAAATCAGGTTGTCGTGATCATATATTACAGTTTATTCGGGCAATTTTGGAAACAAATAATGTTTTTATTATTCAATATATTTGTTCACTTCTCAAAACATGTATATCAGTCTACACCGATGAAGGATACAAAGAATTCCTCGATATTGGAAAAGAAATTTTATTGGCAATTTTTCAAGCTGAAAATATCGATATGAACATTCACATGGCAATGATTCGAAATGTTTTGGATGGATATGAAACATTTTCCAATTCTTCTTTAGATAATGAGTTATTAATTTTAGATCTTTTATTTAGTCAAGATTTCTTGATGTCAGTATTCGTTAATGACTATACTCGATTAAAAGAACCGGTTGTACAATTGATATGCACAATTTTCAAGGATTTGATTGAAAATATTCATGAAGAGCGGCAAAATTCTGTTTATGAAGCTCTTAACGCTCATATTCGAAAAATACCAAAAGAATTTATTGAGAAATACTTTGGTGAACAATCAATTCCGGAAGCTTTGCCGACATTAATTAATTTGATGAGTCTTATAGTTAAGACTCCTGTAACAATAAGTTCTCTTGGAAATGGAATAGGAAATGATATTAGATTTGATGATTCTTTTCTCCGTCAATTAATTATTTTGATAATGCAGCATATTGTTGAAGGCTCGATGCAAATCAAAGAGTTGTTCATAGAATTCCTCAACTATATGTTAGAAAATGAAAATACGAATAATATTTTGCGTGAATTAGATCCAAATTTAATTGCCGAATTTCTTGATGAGCTTAACGAGATGTATGAGTTGTACTCAACATCTGTCAGATCTTATGTTGCGAAAATACTTGGAAAACTTTTGGTTATTATAACTGATGAAGGATTGAGAGATAAAATTGATGAAATTGTCTTTGAAATAGATGATGAGCTATAGCAGTAATCTACTTGTTAATTTTGTTTATACATTTTGTTTGTTTGATAAAATTAAGTGTTATACAGTCTATCCTTATATAAATTTGCTTAATTACAGAGTAGGTAATTGTATATTAGTTGAAAGCGTCATTTCTTCGAATATTTATTTTTGAATGAAAAATATGTTAACTTTGAGTCATAGAACATGATAATTTTCATATCTATATAAAATCTAAGCTGCGCATCAATTTAATCAGATTGCTATTGAAATTTAATTTGATTTTGTTAATTTTTCAATTATTTTCTAACTAACTCATGTATTAACTTGAAATAGTTCGTTATCTTGATAAATGAGAGAATCATTTTAAAGTATTTAGCAAAAAAAATATCAAATAAGTTATAATTACTGCTGTGGCTTAGCTTCTTCTGTCTGTGCTGGTGGTTGTGCTGGTGATGTAACAGGGTTGTAGATTCTGTGTTCAAGTGTGTTAAGTGGGAATGATCCAGATTCGTTTGTACGAAGGTTCTTGCCTTGGCAAACGTCACCGATCAAGTTATCGACGTAGATGAGATCGCCTGTTAAGACATCGATCTCGCCTGGTTTGGTAGACTTGTAGTCTCTAATGCAAAGCAAAACAGATCCGATGACTGTTTGCTTGGTTGTAGCCTTACCTTCGATTTCGACGAATGATTCTGGGAATGTACCTCTACGGTTGTCGACCTCACCTTCCCACCATCCACTATTGTGCTGGTTAAGAATCTTGATTCTGTCACCTCTTGAGAACTGAAGGTCCTGAACTTCTTCGGATCTGTAGTCAGCGAGAGCGATAGCAAAGATGTCGGTGGAATTAGTGCCTGAACCAACCTTGGCACTTGGATCGATAGCGCTTTGATAGAACCTGTCGGAACGATCTTCAGCATCGAACTGAAGCATCTTCTTGTAAAGTCTGTTGCCACTTTCTCTGTTTGAATCGTTAAGTCTGACGGCCATTTGGGCGTAAACCTGGATATTCTCTTGAAGATTCTTCAGACGGGCCTTATCGAAATCGCTGAACATGTTGCAGATCTGTGGGAACTGATCGGCCTTAGACTTATTGGCAAACTCTTCAACCAACCTTGTGCGCTTATCGGCCTCATCCTTCGCCTTTTGGATTTTCTTCTTTTGGGCCTCTTTTTTGTCTGATGGTGTTGACTTAAGAGCATCAGTCTCTGCCTGAACTTTGTTGTTAGCTTTATCCATATCCATAATCAAGCTCTTAAGCTCCTTGTACTGTTTCAAAAGGATCTTCTCGATTGATTTCTGGTTTTCATCTTGCGTCTTTGCGAAAAGCTTACCTGTTTTTGATTGGATGATAAGGACTTTAAGTTCATTGGACATTCTCTGATGCTGCGAGGACTCGATTCTAAGATCTTCGATGATGTTTTGCAGAATGTAATCGTTTTTCTGAACTTTGTCCTCTGGCGGAATTAAATCTTTGATAATGTTAGAAATTTTTTCTTCTGCATCAGCACGCTTTGCGACAAGCTTGTTAATAGACTCAAAGCTGTCGACACCGGTGACAATTCTGTCTTTCATCTTCTTATAAACGCTGAGAAGTTCTCTAGCAGACATTAAAAAAATTATTCTATTGTAAAGCTCTCAAAAGAAATATTGTTTTTTTAGCATGCAATTCGAGCAGATAATTTACGTTTTAATGACAAAATACACCCAAATTTCTGGAAATTAATCAATTTTGATATCCTTTTATCTGAACAATCTGACTTGTGATGTATTTGCTTTTTCCAATGCATATTACGAATCAGCATTTGATGTATTTATTCGATCAGATCATTTTTATAATATATAGGTTAATATGATTCTTGGCAAAGATAATTTGATCCATATTGAGCATTCTTATATGAATAGATCAATTCAGTATATCTTATGAATGCATATAATATGTTTGTTCAACATCATTATGCATTCTTACTCGGAGTTTTTCATGCAATCACTCTAAATTTTTCAAAAGAAGATCAATGAGGCATGTAATGTTCAATAACATAATACATGCTTCAATGAAAATAAGATTTACCTCAAAATTGTGCAACTTGATATATGTCATAATGGTCATACAGAAGTATATTTATATGTCAAAATGTTATTTACATGACAAATGTGGTCATTCAAGAGTATATTTATTAAGTGATTTTCAGATGTAGAATGAGCTAAAGTTTCCGAATCGAAAGTTAGATGATTAAAAATATCATTACATAAATAACCTTATTTAGTAATGTGGTTTGCTATTATTTATGTGTCAAACTATTATTTACATGGCAAATGTCGCCATTCAAAGTAATATTTATATGTCAATTTGTAATTTACATGACAAACGTGGTCGTGCATTTTGATGGGTGAAAAATATTCTTTTGGATTCTTAATACTTATAAGTTATAGAATGATCTTATGTGTTAGAAAATTCTTTTGAAAAAAGCCGTCATGAAATCATTTTTTAAAGAAGCTGAATCAGACCATAGCCGTATTTGTTATGATATAACCGTTCGTTATATTTACATTTATCGCGTTTTGGCTTGGCCTTGAAAAACGGTTAGGGCGGTTTGGTCTGCCTTTCGAATGGGTGCTTCCAAGCAGCAACGTGCTAAGACTTCAAAGAAGGTTAAGCAGGATTCCTTCATCAAGAAGGAATGGCGCCATGTCCTTGTCCCAGCCTACTTCACAGGCAAGCGCGACATCGGTGTTACAGTTTCTAACAAGGTCGCTCGTGGCAAAGTCCCAATGGATTATGTTGCTGGCCGTGTTTGGGAACTCTCTCACACAGACATCGTCAACGAGACATCCCATGCTTACCGCCTCTTCTCATGGAGATCAATCGCTGCTGGCCAGACCGATGTTTACACACAGTTCGCTGGCATGCGCCTTACACACGACAAGCTCGACTCCATCATGAGAAAGTACCGCACAATGATCGATGCCTCCGTCGATGCTAAGACAGCTGATGGCTTCATCCTCCGCCTCTTCGCCATCGGTTTCACAAAGAAGCTCAGCAACTCCCACAAGAACCACACATACGCCAACTCCCACAAGTGCCGCCAGGTCCGCGATGTCATGATCAAGGCCATGACAGACGCTTGCGAGGCTAACAATGTCGAGACCCTCTGCAAGGACTTCGTTGATGAGAAGATCGAGAACACAATCGTTGATGGCTGCAAGAACTTCTGCCAGATCGAGGGTGTCTTCATCACAAAGTGCAAGGTCATCAAGGCTCCAGCTCTCTCCGCTGAACAGATCAAGGTCCTCAAGATCTCCAAGGATGCCGCTCAGATGTCCCTCGCTCCAGCTGAACGCCCAGCTGAGGAGTAAATTCAATCTAAAGATTTTCTAAGTGGGAATAAATAAATTTCTGCTTTATATAATCTTATCTTTTTTCCAAAACAAGATCGACCAAGTATCAGATATTATCAGTTTCCATCATTTTTCATTAGTTGCGTGGCTTGACTTTATCACAAATTCGCAGGTCAGTCATTGCTTTGATTTCCCAAAAAAGTAATCTAATACCATTTTTGTCTTCAAAAATATATGCATATTGTATACATTCGTATAATATAATATTAATATTTAAGCCAACTGTTTAAAATATTATATATCAAATCGCGAAATATCAACTATATCCTATGAATAATCAATTTCAAAATGCATAAGTTCACAAAAAGCTTCACGCCATAATAGTAACTACTTCAACGCCATATTCTGGGTAAGAGAGCTTCTAATGAAATCTTTCGTTCTAATATTTCAATTCTCTTATTTCACATGTATTACATTATAGATGTATTAAGAATACTTTCAGAGTTTATGATGAAAATAGCCTAATACAAAAAGCTTGGGTGAGTTTTCAAGTATATGAGGGGAAGAAAAAATAATTTAGGGGACTAAAAATAAGGTTAATATACCAAAACAAGTCAAGAATGTCTAACTCTTAATATATATGCATTATTGTGCCATTTTCGTGCAGCCGAACAATTCTCAGCTCATTTTATATGAATGTTTCTCAGTGGCATATTGAAGATATTGTCATGACCGCTATTTTAGGAGGTCTATGGCTATGGCTGGCCAACTTGACTCCAAATCAGCTATTTATCCCAGAAAATGACTCATTAAGTAGTTTTCCTTATAAAAACACTGGAATGAGTGGCGGAATGAATCTAACAATTGTTACTGTTGTACCAATAGTTGTGTATCTGATCATTTATTTCATAGCAAAATACGCAAAAAATCCAAAATACATTCGAGATTTTGATATTATTGAAGTAATATGTTGCCACTTATGCAGCATTACATTTGCAGGTGATATTTGCCATGTTCTTAAGACGTACATAGGAAGAGCACGTCCAGATTATTATTCTTTTGCAAATGATATCTTATCAGGATCAATCGATATGGATAAATCCATTGACAATGACAGAGAAAAACAAGAATTGAAGAAAGAAGCATTTAAGAGCTTTCCATCTGGTCATAGTTGCACAAGTGCATCAGGATGCTTGTTCTTTTCTCTTTCTTTAATTGGAATCATTGAGCATAACAGAGCATGGTCAATTACATTGAAATTATTACCTCTTGCTTATGCATTTTATATTGGCTCAATGAGAATTCGCGAGTATAGGCATCATACTGACGATGTCGTCGCTGGATTTTTGATCGGCTTCCTCATATCTATAATATTTTATATAGCATCTTATAGTTCTGTATATAGTGGAATTAATCCTTGATTTCATTTCATCATAAGCATAATCCACAGTCATTCCTTTGTATATACTCATTGAATACATCGAAAAATAGAAAATGAGTCAAAAAATTGAGATAATCTCAAAACAATCACATTATTCCAGATAAAGTCCAAACACATGAGCTATATTGTCTAGAAATTACTTATTAAATCCTATCTTATTAATGATATTATTTAATTTTTCAATAATAAATTTGTAAATCAACACATAATGTATCGCCATTGTTTTGTATGCAGTGAACTTAGTGTTATATATCATTTTCAATACTTTTTCAAATTATTAAAATTATTGTTTTTGAGTTATGCATGGTTTAGTTAATGTAATAGAAGGGCGTATAAAATATTGTTTGATCATAGTAAAAAAATTAGCAATTTTTTCTGAAGTTAAATTCAGTCAACAAAACTTTGTGAAATCGATAGTAATCTTCTTTAGAATGTGATTTTAAATGTTTCAACTCGATTTCATTGTGGTTGGAATAATTTAGGGTCCCCCCTGCTTTGTTTAACAAAAACTGATAAAAATGGGAGAAATAGATTTAAATGCTGAAATTACTGAAATTATGAAAAGCAACGCGAAGAACTTTCTCAGGCTTCACTTCGAGCGCTGTTCGTTGAATATATCGAAAAATAGCGCTTTTTGGGAAGCAGATAAAATTCCGAAAAACATTACAGGGCCAGCTGCCAGTTTCTTTAATGATCCCCCACTGGTCATCAACTACTCAGTCAATAACTCTAGACCAAAATCGATTAGCAGAGCTGATCCAAATAAAAATTTATTCGTATTTGATCCAAATATTGTAGTTGAAGAATCTTCGCGTCCCCTCGATGAAATACTTCAGCAGTCAGCTCCGTTGGCATCAATTATGAAATCAGCAGATGTTCACGCATTTAAAGATACAAGGCTCCAATACGCAACTCCTTCATATCAATACGCTTCTTTCACGATATCCTTCGAAAACCTCATGTACAGTTTTCAAACAGTTGAACCTTTTTACGTTTCAATATTTTTATTCGACGACACAACGTTCGAGCCGGTATCTGAGATATACAACTACCCGTGCAACAATGATACGTGCTTTTTGAATACAATTCCGTCGCCAAATCCTGTTTTTAATGTTCCTGTCGATAAAATAAATTCCGTAAAAATCATTGTTTGCTTAACAAGGCTTCTCCACAAGGATGGTGGTGAGGACTTCGACAACTTCTACACGAATCAATCGAGTACTCACGTTGATAAACTCAGAGAAATTTGCATTAATATTAATCATAAAAATATCTTCTCCATTTTCGCATTCACGGATGTCCCAATCCCACAGATGATCAGTGGAAACGTAATAGAACTTACTAAATTCATCAAAACGTCAACAGTCAGTAGAACTTATCTCGAAAATTATTTCAAATATCCGCCACAAGAATTTACAACAGTTCCCATTGGTGTCAAACTGAAAATCTCAAGGGTTCCGTTCCAACCGAGTCTCGTTTACCCATTCGAATCGTATGTTAATTACATAACAGTAAATCTTGAAAATTCGTTCTTTACGTTCCCTCCTGGCATGAGAGGAAGGAACCTTTACTGCAAAGTACAAATCGTTCACAATGGAGCGGTTTTCAGTGAATATAAGAGTTTTTGTCAGTACCATGTTGAAAATCCTCAATTTTTCGACACTTTTAGATTACAGTTACCACCAGATCTTAATACAGAATCAGAACTAGTATTTAGATTTTACCATGCTGTTGTCAAAGGAGAATTTAAAGATAAATCTCAAGATTCTGGCATCTCTTCTATCAAATTAATCAATCAAGGACTTTTCTTAGGTGATGGACGCCATACAGTTGGAATTTCTTTCGATGGAACCCCAGCAAAACCGACAGAATCAAATTGCTTCAATTTCTCAACGACACTTAATTCTATCGTCTATACAAACTCAAAGACATGCGAACTACTTTACAATGGAAATTACAACGAAATCGTTCTCCCAGGTTTAAACGAAATTCTTCCAGTTTTGTATGTTATTGCTGATTACTTGCTTGCAAACATAAAGGACGGCAAGAAGGGATCATTCAAGATGCTCTTAAAGCTGCTTAAATTGTTCCCAAAGGAAAGATCAGCAAATCAGTTATTATATTATGTTAGAAATCTCGCATTACGCAGTGTCACAGACTTTTCTCCCATGTTCATGAAGACGTGGATCAAATATACAGAGCATTCTTTCTCAACAAAAAGGTCTGATTTACATTATGCATGGCTTCTGCTTGAAATACTGACGAAATCGCTATTAATGGAAAAGCCGCACACAAAGTTGCTCATAGAACTTTTCGGAAAACTCACTTCTTACTTCCCATTTTTCAGAGATGGCCAGCAAAACGTCGGACTTGATCTTAACAAATATATTTCGCTTTTCGAGCGCGACATATTCGAATTTGTTGATAGAAATGCTGTCGTTATCATTATTTCTAATCATTTATCGCAATTTGATTTATCTCAGCTATATGATGCATCGCTATTCAAGAATTTCTTCCAGAACTTCTTCACACCACGAACGTTCTGCATCTTCTGCCTTCCACTCAGCGACGGAGACACGCTTTTGAACCAAATTATTTTGCCGCATCTTCGCCAACTCGATAATTTCACGTTTATCCTTGAAGACGTTTTCAAGCACATCTTCTCACTCCTCCTCACTTTCGAACCAGAGGAACAGTTCATCTTAACAACAGGAATGGTTCCATTACTCGAAATAATCGGCAACATGGGCAACGCAACGCGCCACCGCATCATCTATTCGCTTACTGTTGGTATATTCATTGCGTACAACGTTGAAATTAGTGACTTCAACGATAAAGTTGCCGCATTTGCTGAATTAATCTTAAGATGCTCACTGAATACAGAGACAGAGATCGATGATGAGGACGGAGAAGACTCACACCAGAAAGTTTGGCGTTCAAGACAAGGCTCAATCTTTACATTACCAAGTGATATTGTTTGGGACGCTCTTTCCTTCTGTTCTCAGGCAATTTGCATCAAGTGGTGTGGACAGTTCTCGAATATGCGTGTATTTAACTCCATTCTCGTTCGTTTTCTTGACGTAATTATTGCTTTGCCACTTCAAGGCCATTTCTTCAAGCTTCTCAACAAATTCGCGCTAGAGCACTTCGATGAGCTATTCTCGCCTGTCTCAAATCTCAAGCATTTAGTCAGAGCAATTATCACATCACAAAATAAGAAAGGAATCCAGTTTTTGGCATCACTATACATGCTTGAGCACACTAGGCTCGGCAATAACAAGATCCTTGACGCATTAATTGCACGTTCCCTTTATCTTTGCCCTCCATTTGGAAATCAGAACGAAAACTTCGATGGAACTCCATTCTCAGACCTCGTAAAGCGTCTCTGTGAGTGCTATTCTGTCCTCCACAAGTCCAAGATCAAGCGCGAAAGAGTTGAATCTCGCGAACAGATCGCGAAAATTGTTAGCTGCTCACCAGACGCTCGCGTTAAGGCATTATTAGATCTATCTGAAGAGTTAATAGCGTGCGAGCTTCCTTACGAGTCCACAATCGCTGTTTTGCACGCTATGGCAATCGTCGCGGAATATTCTCATGCAAACTTCGACAGAGTTTATCCTTTGCTAGCTCAAATCGCTCCTTCTATTATAGACGAGCGTCAGCACATTCTGAAGGTCAACATGCGCGGCATTGCCAAGGCGAAAGAATTCTGCGCGTACGGGTTCGTAAGACTCGCAGAACTTGCCCTACAAACATGCGCGAGAGTTCCAAGGCTTCATCTCAAGCTCACGCACGCATTAATTCCTATCTGCATGGACAACGGCATGTACAAGCAGCTCTCCTACATCCTCAAGCAGTCAGCCAAAGACACAATAATAGAGACGCCAATGTACCAGACGAAAATCTCCGACTTCTTCTACATCAAAACTGACAAATTCGAGGCCGTCGTTCACCTCACAAATCCGCAGCTGTGCGAAGCAGCTTTAGCTATTATCAGGGAAGTATACGGAATAGACAAGAACTCCTTCGTCTTCATCAGAGCATTGAAGAAAGAAACGCCGGACACATTCTACTACAGCGACACATTGACAGACAAGATCATCATAAAGACTGTCAGAAGGATGCCGACATTCAGGATGGGCACAGCCGTCAAATCAGTCGAGAGAATGGAACTGCCGCTCAACGAAGCGATTTCCAACAACCTGAAGATGAGGGCTGCAGAAATCAACGACATTGTTGCAAGCAAGGAATTCATCAAGCTCGAGAAGATCCTCAATGAGGTACTACTCCGTGAACCAAGAAAATCTCTCGGCATCGAAAAAGTTTTCGACAAAGCTGTGGCTAATTCTGTCATTGAGCACGGAATCTGGGCATTGGATAACACTGACTCAATAGAAATGCAGATGACTTATGAAGCTGTTCTTAGAAATGCAGGAATTGAAATCTAACTGTTTTATTTTTATTATTAAATGTTATTTTTACCCGTTTAGTTAACTAATATTGAATTTCCTCGCTTTGTTTTCTATTTAAATCTATTTGATAAAATTTGATTTTAAATTAAATTCATTGTAAATGTTATAGTTTTGGTTTTATATGTAAAAGAAATGATATCGTCGTTTAAAAAAGCATATATATGGAAGATCCTTTTGGGTTGTGGCAATTCACTTTAAACGAAGACGATGATGACGAAGATGAAGCCTATCAGCCGGATGAGAACAGCAATGATGATGAAGATGATGACAAATTCGAAGTTCCAAATGAAAATTTAAAAGATAAATCTCCTTTTAACCTGAATCAAGTACTTTTACGCTTTAATGTTACAAGCCATATAGCGCCAAATCAGTTGCTGATTGTTCCATTGCCGAAAAAAGAAGATATTCCGAATTCTCCATTCTCTGTTGAGCAATGGGACTTTTTGAGGCATCAATGCCGCATACATTTTGCTCTACTATGCAGATCACTCGGTTTTACTACATATTGCGCTTCATCGGATGCAATTATTACTGGATTATTAGCATTATTGCATTCTTTTCATATTATCTTCAAATCTTCCGTGGAAATGACATCAAATCTCAACTCATTATTCGGTGAGGACCTTTTCGTGCCTGTAATTGGAGATCCATATAATTCTTTTATCACAAGAACTGATGATATCATAAATAACTTCAGACAAGAAAAGACAGTCGATGACCTTCTCGAAGCTCAGTTCTTTACTGATATTCTCAAATCTCTTCCAACAAAAGGAATTGATAAGCCTTTCTATGCCGGTTCTCACTCGCCATGGATCAAGGAGGAAGACGAATTGCTTGCTGTTGCTCACAATAGATTCGAAAACATTAATGATATCCAAAGATATGTTATGCCAGGAAGATCATTGCAAACAATCGTTCAGCACTCTAAGAAGGAGTGGCTGCAGACAGAAGAAACAACAGATACCGTTTCTCAGCCTGAAGAAAGTAATCCAATTGCTCCAGCAATTTCACCGAAGCCAACAGACGATTCGTCCGAAGAAGACGAAGATGATGATAAGCCATTCATCGTTGAGCAAGATATGAAGTTCGAAGAAAGATCATTAATCGAACCAGCGAAATTTTTTCCATGAATTCGTTTAATTGTTATTATAATATACTGTATAAAATATAATCCCAAATAAAATTGATTCTTTCATAAAAATATATTTAATCAAAATTAATATGAAAGGAAATATATCTTTTTTGTGAGCACATCAACACAATTGGTGGTTTAAATCCAATTTTCCGATAATAACGTAGTAAAAAATCATGAATTAACAAAGATTTCAATCAAAATAAGCAAAACAACATGTTTTTGTTGTAATTTCATATATATAACAAAGTTAATTTTTTGGGTGTGTTTATTATAGTTATAAAGCACAACAATGAAGCTTTCCAACGAAAGTGGATTCTTGAGATCTTCTGGATGGAATTGTCCTGGAGTGTTTTAATTAATATGAAACCTTCTGCATTATTCAAATCTGGAATGTTACCATGCATAATAAAAGGCAACATGGGAGCGCGGCTTATGTCAAGAAGAGACAATAAAATTTTTGACTTAAATTTTGTTTTTGATAGACCTCTCAATTATTTTTGTTCACGCTGGTTGCTCTCTGTTTTGAGAATATGTGGCATCTAGTCGCAAAAAAATAAAAAATAAAAATACACAATGTTTAATACGGTTAAAATCAAAAGATATTTAAATACGAAAACGCCGCATATATACCATGATAATAATTATACAAAGCATCGGAAAACATATATGAACCAACAATCAAACGTATTGATGTTAATAGCTCGTGGAATGGAATTATGTAATTTTTATTCATGATGATATTGAATGGCTATGAAA
>MRSU01010380.1:0-13061 GCA_008369845.1 Trichomonas gallinae
TGTCCTGCCACTTTGGGTCCCGAGAAATTGAATACGTATCGAAAAAGCTGTCTGACATCAGAAAAACGGGGGACAGTATTGGAATTTTTGAAGATTCACTTATACGGTTTCTTAATGAAATATTTATATATGAACCTATGAAATATAAAGAAAAATTGATCAAAATAATCAAAATTCTGATTAATTTTATGATTCATTATCCTGGAAACACTTTCATTGTTAATCATCTAGTTTTATCATTAGAGACATTTGTGGTCAATCATCCTACATGTGTGTTACATGCAATTAAAGGGACAGAGTTGATTGTTTTTATCACATCAGCGTTTCAAAATCCAGACTCATTGAATACATGCAATTGGGGTCAATTTAAGAACATTGCCGCACGTATTCATCCTTATATCAATGCTACAGAAAATCCAACATGGAATACATATGTTTTACCAGCATTGATAAAGAATAGAAAGTCAATTACTCCAAATCAAGAAACAATTGATCTTCTCACACAATTACGAGTAGAAAATTGTATAGAAGATGCTTTTGAAAAATATGGAAGCACAATATACTTTATATTTGCATTTATTGTTTTAGTGTGTGTTATAGCATACATTATATAGGTATATTTATTCCTAATATAATTGTTTGTTAAAATCAAATTATAGTTTATTCATGTTAGTATTTGAACATTTATTTATGTTATATTTTTCTTCTATAGATACACATACTATATATTGAATATCTAAGGATGTAAACAATTTGTTCTTGACTCATAAAAATCAATTTTATTTTTTGCTATATTTTTTCAACTTAAGTCAATAATAAATAATAACACAGCCTAAAGTGATGGTTTCTAGTTAGAAATGATGTAGTTGTTGCTTTATTTTTCAAAATTTTACGTATCGTAATAATTGAATGTCACTTTTTTACACTTTAAAAATTGAGATGGTGTAAGACCCTGAATATTTTTGATGATTTCAATTTTGATATGTTATGAATTTGAATCAATTTTCTTTTGACGATCATCCTTTAATACAAGCCTTGAGGCTGCGAAATGATCTCAAGACACCATTATCTGCTAGTGGTGAAAGTATACAAGGGATTTTCGAATATTCTGCGATTTCGCATGAAGAATTAATGGAAATCTTCACAAAACTCGATTCAAAACCAATATACCAGTTACTACAAGACTATAATATCACTTACAATATAACTAACGATCAAATTCAAAATTTCAATAATCTAATTAAAGCGAATCAAATCAATGAGACAATCAAATACATCTATACTTTAAACATATGTGTGGATTACATATGTGAATGCGAGATAAAATCAAAAAATCTTCGATTAGAGAATGTTTTGAGCTGGTTAATTGATATTTTCGGTCCAGAAGAACATAAAAAGAATGTTGAGTATATGTTTTATTACTTGCTATGGACAGCAGTCAAAACGGAAAATATTGAGAAAATTTCGGATTATTTTGAGCTAATCAGCAACTTCTTCGAGAAACTAAAGAAGCCACGCACAACCATCATAAATATCCTAATAGATTGGATCAAATACATACAAACAGAAAATTCATCGATAAAAAATGAAATTTTCGTAGAAATATTAGTATTTATACAGAAATTGATCAACGAATACAAATCACTACAAGATCCGGAGATTTTACTAATAATAACAGTACCAATTACCCCTTATTTACTGAAATTAGAACCATTAAGTTTGCTTTTCTTAAAGAAGATAGCTCCTTGCTTCGAAGAAACGTATTTAGTTCCACTCATGGAATTCATATTCAAGGGTATTATCAAATATTCACATAATCACGGAGATTTTTTAGAATATGATTTCTCAAAAGTGCCAACTGATATTGCGGAGTTGAAAATCAATGAGGAAATTGTGAACTTTCAACCAACAGAGGAAGCATTTGCAGGAATCTTCGAAAAACCCTTGATTTCAATAGAAAAACCAATAAATATCGCGTCGATTTTTCCGAAATCCTATTGCAACTCTCTTAAGCTCATCAAAGATATACTGGAAATGATACAAGAATGTGGAATTTCAATAATTATGAGAAATCTCAAAGATGTATTCGATTTGGTTGAAAGTCCACAATACCTTGCAATGCTATCATCGATTATATACGTAATTTATAACTTACAAGAGAGTTCTCTTCAAGCTGTGAATCATTTCATTATTCCATCTCCCATTTTTAATCCAGCAGTTACAATTTACAACCAGCAGCCAGATAACAAGACTGTTTCCAACATTCTCGCAATTAGAACAATAATTTTCCAATTATTTATCAAAACACCAACAACAATAATAGATTTATTCGAGAAAAACATGAAATATCCGCTTTTATTCGCAGAACTAACAGCAAGACTGAAAGAATATGCAAGTGAAATACCTGAAAACATCTTAACAAGTGGAAAATTAATTCATGCTTTTTCTACTTCGATGAGAATATCAATTTACAACGCATTTAAGGATATTGACAGATCTATGTGCGAAAAGAATGTTCAAATCATGTATTTATTCGTCAAAGACCTCGAAAAATTGAAAAATCCAAATATAATTAAAACATGGTTAACAAATGAGGAATTTATGTTTAACTTCATGGACTACTCCAACTGCCACTTCAGAAGGCTGTTCATTTTCAACATTTTCCGCATGAAATGGGATTTCATAAATGATCCTGCTTTTATCAGCCAGGAATTGCTATTGCTTCAGAGTATATTCGCTAACCATTATGCAAATCTTAATCCAATGGACCAAGAAATTTTATTATTTGATTATCTTTCATTTTTCCAGCTTGCAATGAGTGATACAAAGCAAACAATCAAATCTTTAACGAAACATATTGAAATATTTAGCTCTTATCTACCAAAATTATCAACATCTGAGCACGCTTTTAATATTTTAATCGAATTCATTCATCTTCTTGGATATCTCACTGATTCGTCGAATTTGCCAGCATCTATATACGACAATGTTAAAATTGGTGCTAAAAACATCATTAAAGATGAAATGAGAGCAAATTTAGTTTTAACCATTCTTTCAACTGCAGGAAACACAACTGTAGATGATTTTGGATATCTATTCATCATTGCCAAGCCTAGTTTCATTAAACTTTTAATCGATATTTATCTTAATACAGAAAGCAGTAACCAAATCCTAAAGATTATTACAAAGCTAGTTAAATATAACAAAGAAAACGCAGTGAAATGCCACGAATGCGGAATCGATTTAATGATGATAGATTATTTGAACAAAGACAAGTTTTCTGTTTATCCTTGCAACGCTTTCGCACAAGCTTTGGATCTAATCAATGCTATTTCTGTCATTGCTTCTTCCACACCTATTGTTTCTGGCTTTGTTTCGCTTTTTTGTCCAAATTCCAGTCAATATGTATCAAGTTACCAAGCATTATTCATTGATAGAATGATCATGATAATCAAAGACAATTCAGCAACTGATCATTTATCTTTCAAAGAAGTTTTGTTCAGGTTCTGCAAGCCAACAATTATATTACCACTGTTCGCACAACTTGATTTACAATTTATTGGTGGAACACCTCTACCATTATACTGTGAAGCAATAACATGTCTATTGTCGTCAATTTTGCTTTCATTGCCGAGCTGCGAAGTTTCATTTTTGGAGTCGAAAGGTTTCCAAATCGTTTCATATTTATTGTTAAATTCCGAGCCAAGACATTTAACCCTTTCTCTCTATGATAACTACGAAGCTATGTATAACAAACTGAAAAATGCTGATCTCAAAACAGTTCTAGCTGAATACATTCTCTCCAATTTATGGCTTTGGACTCGTTCACCAGAGAAAAAATCGATTTTAGTCAACATGACAAAATTTCTGAGGAAAACGAATCAAACATTTTTAAGTTTCAGAGAATTAATTATACAAACGAATTTATTATTATACTATAATAATCCAATGAAGAAAGTAAATATAATAACAGAGTCTCCAACATCAGCTGACATCAGAGCAGAATTTGTCCAGTTTATCATCAGCCAAATTAAAACAACAAATACAAATGATGTTGTACAAATTTTAGTTTCACATTGTTTAATCGTTCAAGATCCTTTATTAGTCAATGACATGTTATATATTTTAGAGAAATATATTGAAAGCGAAACAAGAGATTTTACTGTAAATGAAGTGAGAGAAATAATGAATTTACACCAATTAGTCAGTTTGAACAATACAGATATAATGCTGTCGTTGATAATGTTCATGGCAAAAATCCACAGAATGAAAAATATCGGATTCACTTCAAATGTTCATATTATCATTATAATGTCATTGCTACCAATTCCTTTGATGACACAGGAATTCATTGACAATCTAATAGACAAAACTGAATTATATCCTGAATTCGTTTGCTTGATTTTCTTTATCAGCATCAAAAACAAACTTTCTTACACAAAAATATTCGCGAAGAAACCTAAGATAGTAGAAGGAGCATATGGAGGCTGGGCATTGTGGCCGTGCTTAGCAGCAGCAATTGGTGGATTAGACAGGG
This sequence comes from Trichomonas gallinae, assembly GCA_008369845.1. Classification (NCBI taxonomy): domain Eukaryota; phylum Parabasalia; order Trichomonadida; family Trichomonadidae; genus Trichomonas; species Trichomonas gallinae. The sequence continues at coordinate 4,538 of MRSU01010380.1, forward strand.
CTCCGCCAATTCTTGATTTTTTAGTTGCTTGTTTCGACAAACAAGATTTTACAATTTTATTCCACACATTATGTTCTGCGTGTGAAATAATTGGAGTTGAACCTGATCCATTCCTAAGGCATTTATTAGAAAAACAAGTTTTGTATTTATTAAATTGCAAGGACAATGATTTATCAATGAAATTATTCGATTTTGCAGTTTGTCAAATTTTCTTTAGAAAGAAGCCGGTTTCCAATCAGATGTCGAGAGTCTTCTCGAACAGCGACTACGATTTAATGGACTATTTAGATGAATCCAAGCCACTGAAAATAGAGATACCATCAATGCAGAAGATTTTAGCTGTATTAGATAATATTTCGAGAAGGGAAGATAAATATATTTTCGGAATTAATTTGAATGAAGACAATAATTGGGAAGATATGAACATTCCTGTAATTTTGAATGAATTAAGAGTTACATCCAATTCAGTTATGAGATCTAGAGCTCTTGCAATTGGATTCGCCTTTGCAATGCAGACAGACATGGGAGACTCAGCTAAACGAATGTTGTTAAATGCTGCTTCAAAAGGATTGATTTCCAGTGCTATTGATTTGAGTTTCGATGAAGTATCAGACAAATTAAAATTATCAACATCTTCACAATTACAAGATTTCGTGTCAGAATATCAGCCACTTGCTGCACAGTTCGACAAAATATACAAAACAAATGCAACAAGAATTATTGATTTCATAAAAGGCGCAGAAACAGTTAATGACATTTTCTTCAATGCTTTCGATTTGAACTTGGTTGTTAAAGCAACAAAAGACATAGATTCATCAATTGAAACATTTGAAAGTAAAATGCATGAATGCAGAAAGAGCTGGTTTAGGACATGGAACACTCTCACTTTCGATAAAGCACCTTGGGTATCTGCTGTTCCAGTCGTTGAAAAACACTGGAAGAGAGACTTGAATTTATTGGGCGTAAATTATCCATGCAAGATGAAATTGAACAAAAATTTTGATGACCACAAGCTTGCTTCTTTCTCGCGCGATTCAGGTAGCAATGCAACAGGTGCTCGACTATATGAAAACTACAAACTTGAAAGACTCAGCAAATCAGATGATGAGAAAACACTTTCGGAACTGTTGATGAACGCGAATGTCGAAAAAGAGTTGATAAATGTAAATGCCGATGATGATAATGCAGCATTGATTGAATTAAACGGCGAAATGATAACAGTTAAAAAGACACTGAAAATCAAATTCAAATTGACAAAGGATCATATATATATTATTCTTCCCGAGAAAAGAATTTTATGCAGAGCTGTTGACGCGAAATATATTTTATTCAGAATGATTTTGCACAAACCAAATGGAATAGAAATTTTCATGCGCACTGGAAAAACTTATTTGTTGAGCTTGATTATAACTGATTCTTTATCTCTTCTTAAGCAGATATCAAAGATAGGAGCTTGGTCATCAGTAACAATACAAACTGCGCCGCAGATGCAATTCTGGCAATCACAGAAAATAACTGAATCATGGTTGAATGGCGGAAGATCTAATTTCTCTTATTTGTTAGCATTGAACATTTTCTCTGGCAGGTCATTTAATGATTTGTCTATGTATCCTGTTTTCCCTTGGGTTATCAAGGACTACAAGTCAGAAGAACTCAATCTGTCAGTTGAGGAAACATTCAGAGATCTATCAAAACCAATGGGAACAATGAGCGAAAAAAGACTCAAAAATCTCGAAGACCAATACGAAGGATTGGTTGAATCAGGTCACGAAGGTTATCTATATGCATCATGTTACGTTTCTCCATTGACAGTTATTCACTGGCTCACACGCGTTGAACCATATACATCGCTTCACGTTGACATTCAAGGCGGAAGATTTGATCATCCTCAAAGAATATTCTTAGGCGTCCAATTAGCTTATGAACAGTCATGTGTGAATGACAACGATTACAGAGAACTAATACCTGAGTTTTTCTCCTTCCCAGAATTTTTGCTCAATTCAGATAAATTCGATCTTGGAAAAACGAAAGACGGGAAATCCGTCGATGATGTGATTTTGCCAAATTGGGCGAAAAACTCTGCAATGAAGTTTATTTACTTGCATAGAAAAGCACTTGAAAGTGACTACGTGACAGCAAACATCAACAATTGGATCGACTTAATATGGGGAGTTAAACAAGATGGAGAGTTATCCATTGAAGCTAAAAATAAATTCTTGCCAGCAATGTATGAAAGCGCATATCAAAAAGCAACAGATAAAAGATCCCTCAAAGATATAGAGTCAGTTAAATTACACATTGGACAGATTCCAACAAAGTTATTCGATAAACCTCATCCACAAGGACAAAGAGCACAATCGCAGCTTGCAATTAAATCAGGAATTCACATCAAAACAACTGCTCCAAGTGTTATTCACGCGTTTTTCAAATACAGAGAAAATGGAATACAGTCATTTTTCGTGTCCAGTGATGGCTGTTTCTTCAAGTTGTTTGTCAACAGCGTAAATCATGATTCTGTTGTAATTCCTCTAGAAAATAAATTCAAAACATTAGGAACAGTTTTCTCATCCATTCCTTCGATGACGAGTTTTATCACAGCTACAGATAATGGCTGCGTCATTATATCAGGTGAGAACGCTAACACAGAGACAGTAATACAGCGCCACATCGGAAAAGTCAACTGCGTGTCAGCTGATTCATCATATATAGTCAGCGGTGGAAACGACACGGCAATAAACATCTGGAAACACGGCAAATCCAAAGTCAAGTCTGATTTCTTCTCTGTGCAAACATTTGGCGCTGAGATTGTCTCTGTAGACGTATCTGCTTCTTTCGGAATTTGCGCAGCTGTGACTACTGACAACTCACTTTTCTTGGTATCAACTGATGAAGGGGAAGTCAGAAAGATTATTAATATCGGCAAAAGGCCACACGTTGTTGTTGTTACGAAATCATGGGGATTCGTTTGCGTTTTCTCTCAGGCAGTTGTTGACTCAAAAAGTGCTGGTTTCATTGATGTTTTCAGCATCAATGGAGATAAAATATGCGAATCATGCCTCAACTTCGAGGTTGAAGCAGTCTGCAAATTCTCTACACCAAAAGGCTTCGATTATCTTGTTGTGGTAGATACATCAGGTAATTTTTATGTCTGCGAAGCATTCTACTGTAACTTTACACCAATTTGCCGCAGAAAGGTTAGCAAAGTCACTTCCATCGGATATGTCCAGGAAAGAGAATGCATCTGTTACTCGACAATCGATGGAGTCTTTGGAATTATTCCATACACTCCAGACGAAATATAGCTTTATTTTATATGTTTTTAGTATTTTAAAAATTCGATTATGTTTTTTTAAGTTGCTCAAAAACTTTTGAAGTTAGTGATAAATGCGTAATTTTGGAATCTCGATGAGAAATTCAAGGAAATATTTAAAATCTGAAAATTTTGCATATCTTGAAATCTACCAGACAACATCTAAAAGTATTTTGAATATATATATAATACATGTTTTAGAACTTTTAGAATTCAGTCATTCGATGGGAAACAATCAAAATGGAAGTATAATTTTTTCCTTATTTTTTTGAATATTTTTTTCTTATTTCACATTTTGCGGTTGATCTGGTCAATATGAAATGAATATCTGTTAGTATGAATATATTTACATCATATAAATTTTCATTTGTACATGGGAAATCTCAACAAAAGTTTTTTCCGAGAGAGATCTTGAAATATATGATTTTTCAAGCTACAAAAATATTATGTTTTCTTGTGCTATTGCATTTCTATAACATTTGTAAGGGCTAATTTTGGATAGTAAGCGAATTTAATTTTGTATTTTATTTATGTTTACAGTTGATATTTTTTTTTTAATTGATCTAATTTTGAGAACATTCCGGTAGGAAAAGTGACGATACATCAATTTTGATAAAAACCGATTGGCCGACTTTCAAAGAAAATGTTAAAGATAGAAATAACACATTCATCATAAATATTTGTTTTATCAAATAAATAATCCTCAATTATAACTGTTTGGCCGCTGAGCAAAGAAAAATTTAATAATCAAAATTTTTGATGTTGGAAAGCATCTACAGTCGTTCTTTCGTTAAAACTGGTACACAGAAGGCTTTAATACTTGCTGGTAAGCACTATGACTCAACTGATCCAGAATTAGAAGCTGAAAAAAACATTGCAAAAATGATTTTGTCAGAATATAACAAAACCAAGCCATATGAAGCAGAGAAGAAAAGATATTTGTTAAACACACTATTCAGAGATATAACAGATGTTAATATCGATCCTCCGTTTCGATGTGACTATGGATCAAATATCAAATTCGGAAAGAATTGTTATATCAACTATAATTGCACAATTTTGGATATCTGTAATGTTGAGTTCGGTGATCATGTATTGATAGCTCCAAATGTTTCGATATATGGAGCATTTCATGATATCGAGCCAAATAAAAGATTTTTAGGCAATGAGATAGGTGCATCTATTAAGATCGGAAACAATGTTTGGATTGGAGGAAATGCAGTCATTTGTCCTGGTGTAACAATTGGTGATAACTCAGTTATTGGTGCAGGCTCTGTTGTTGTGAAGGATATTCCAGCTAACTCTGCTGCAGTTGGAAATCCAGCAAAAGTAATTAGAAAAATCGAGACACAAGTTGAATAAAATTATTCTTTGTTTATAATTTGATTAATCAATAAATTATAACTAGATAATACTTTAACTAACCAAAATAAATCAATCTATAACAAACAAAATTTATTATAAATTATTTTTTTCAAAATTTCAAAATTTTTCCTTCGAAAACATATACTTTGAATGTCATGAATGACAGCTATACTATTCTGAGAAATATATTTTATTCTTATTAAACAAATTTATTCTTATTAATATATAATATGTCTACCATATCTACGAATTTTATAAACAAAAACAGAATCTGTAGGTGGTGGTGGATAGTCATAATTGAAATAAATGTAATTAGAACGATTGCAACGATGATGATCAATATTACATGCTATGAACGAAATATTATGATGTCCGAGTTCAAGTTCATATGGGATAGAAATATTAGCAATCATAGAGTTTGTACCAACAGCAAAATTGCCAAGTGATTTAGGATTTTGATCATCAATGTAATATGTAAGGTTGTAGTTTTTGTCTTCATTTATATTATCGGTATAATTAAATGCGACAAGACTTGTCAGATTCTCTTTAGGAACTATATCGTATTTCTTTAAATTATCCAGAGCTATTGATGGTAATGGATATTTCAAATTAATTGTTAATTTTTTAACCTCTGAATATTGATTTTCATCGTAAACTTGAAATGATATTTCATGTTTTCCATGCATGTTTATTGGGAGTAAAATATCAACTGATTTTATAATATCCCAACGATTAGCAAAAAATGGAGGATTCGTGTTATGATAATTGCCTATTGAATAATTAAGAATCACATTGCATGGGTGATTAAATATATTGAGTTTTATATCCATTTTAAAGTTTTCGTATACTTCTAGATCTGCCGGAGGATACTTTAAGAAATCAAGTTCAGGCTTAAAAGTATTGAAAGTAAATTTAACTGTTTTGTGATCAGATTCATGGATGGAGTCATTGGCCCACATAATGATAATATGATCTCCTACAGTTAAGTTCTGTGGTATTTGAATGATTAAATTTTTGTCAAATTCTTTTGGAGGTTTATCTGAACTTTCTGTTTTGTAAGAACAAATTTGGCTTGAATTATCAATTTTGAAAAAAATATTAATGTCTGAAGGCCCATCCAGATCATAAATATTATATTGAATATTGTATTCATTTGAACCATAGTTTTTATAGAATGTTTTCACTTCGTTATGAATGTTCAATTCTGGAGCATTGTAAATAAATTTAAAGCCAATTTGATGTGCTGCTTTTTTACCAACATTTTCTTTTGCTTCTATTGTGACTTGATTATCTCCCTCAATAAGATCTTTGCAATCATTTGTATATAATAATTTAAATTGAACAGGATCATTTGATTTAATTTCAACGATTGTTGAATTTCGTGCGATTCCATTGACTAATAAAGAAACATTAATCTTAACATCATTGATTTCATAAGATACTTGACCTTTTATTTCGACAATATCTTTTTTGTTTGTGTAATTTTCTTTCGTTGATGCTATATTTGTCAATGTTGGAGCAAATATTGTTGGATCGATAACTGTAAATGTATATTTAACTATATTAGAACGCATGTTGTAACTGTCATTTAAGCAACAATGAAGTATGTGATCTCCATGATCAAGATCATCACCAATTGGAAAATCAACTTTGATTGAAGAAGGTGAATCTTGTGTTTGAAGTGAAAATGTTGTTGATTTATTAAAAACTCCGTTGTCGAATGAATAAAACAATGGTGTGTCTTCATTTAAATCCGAATATTCGAACGTGATTGACAAATAAAAATTCTTAATTACCGTGGCTTTATTTGATGGCTCTTTGATCGATAACTTCGGTGTGTTAAAAATATAATTGAACGATAATGGATTTGAGATATTCACGATATTATTATCACTAATTCTCAATTTTAATTCATGATTTCCATGAGAAAGATTATCAGGAATTGAAAATGTTATTGAGAATTTGTTACCAGAACCATCTCTACGAAAATCATCGTATTTATCTATAATTTGTTCATCTAACCAACAATTTAAACTTACTGTGCCTTTACCACTATATTCATATGATCCTGATACACTTATTGATTTGTCATTTCCTTTGAAAAGATCAGATTTGCTCAGTTTTACTTCAGAAAATTTAAGTGAGGCAGTGGAATCGAGAATAATTTTATATGGATGAAAATCTCCAGTCACCATTGCACCATTTTCATCAAGTGCTTCAGCTCGCAACTTAATTGGAACAATAGCTGGAAACTTGGTGATATTAAATGTTCTAACAATTTTACTTAATTGTAAAACAATTTGTACATTATTATCTACATCTTTAGTTGGTGAAATTGCAGAGCTATTGTAGAATAAAGTTTCATTTATGTACATAATAACGTAATTCGTTGTGCGTCCTCTACCATTTTTATATGCATACAGGGTTCCTTTCACTTGTTTATATTCGAAAACGTCCACATAAAATGTTTTGCCTTCTAAATTTTCATTTGGTACATAATCTGGATTGCTATTACTCAATTTGACTCTTTGCTGATTTGATAGATAAATAGTCATTTTCGAATTTCCTTTGATTGATTTTGTTTGAAAATTGATTAAAAGATCATAAATTGTTTCATTTTTCTTGACTAGTTGAATTTTATTGTAATTTGATGCATCAAATGAAAAGTTACCTTTAGATGTTGAAACTTTGAGAATTTTGTCTTCGCAATGTAAATCATAATGTTTTGTATCGATATACGCGTGATAATTTGTAGATACTGATATTAGTTTGTCATTGTTATTGATAATCTCGTAGTATTTTGTATTAGTCCTTAAATGTGGCGTTATAACAAAACTTGCAAATCGTTTTGAAGCAGAATTGTTCAAATCAAGCTGCACATGTTCATCACCCAAGACGAACTCTGTGAACATTCTAAGATCTGAGTGATCAATTACACTCTGCAAGAAGAGAGAAAGATCCATAATTATTTTCTATAAAATTTTTAAAAATTTTTATCAAACAATTAAAATGATTTACTCATTAATGTAATAACTAGATAAAAAAATGTTATATTTTTTTAGCAAAAAAATAGTTTTTCATCATTAACAAACAAGTATCTAAATGATCAAAATAATCAGATATTCAAAATTTGATAAAATTATTTTGACAGGCTTTTTCAAAATTGGAATTTTTCATAAAATGGAAACTTTTGAGATTATTGAAAAATATCAATTCTTTCAAAAGTCATATTAGCATTCACATATCTAATACTTTAAAAATTTACCAAAAAAATGCACTTGAATGATCAGAACATAAATTGAAAATTTTCTAATAAAATGAATATGTATTACTTTATATACATAAATATTAAGTTTTTAAACCAAAATTCATAATATAAAAATATCGTTATTTTATCTATTGAAAAGGAAAAATTATAGTTTAAGAAAGTTATGTGCTCAATTTCTGACATTTGTCAAATACTTACCAAGTTAATAATCGAGGTCTAATAAAGTAAGTGATTAGAACTGAACTAACCTAGCAGACTAACATGATAGTATACTATCTCCCCTAATAGAATTAAAGATACTAAATCTTATTCATTCAGTATTCTTGTTGAATTTTCGATATTAAACTCCGTAAGTTCGCAGAAAAATATGATTTTTCTAGAACATAAAATCATGAAAAATGGAACGTCTGTATGATACCAATGATAAATAGAACATTTTTAGATCGAGTGTGATAATTATTTGACACTTTTCAACTCATCGAACTCATGAGCTATGATAATCTATAGTCGCGGGATAAATAGGCAAACGCGGGAAAAATAGGCAAACGCTATTTTGAAAGGATTTTATTTTAGGTTATATA
>MRSU01010382.1:0-14769 GCA_008369845.1 Trichomonas gallinae
AGTAGTCTAGTGGTATGATTCCTGTTTTGGGTACAGGAGGTCCCGGGTTCAATTCCCGGCTCGCCCCATTTTTTCTTTTTTCCTTTATCATTATATTTCTTTTTTTAACATTCCTGTTTTGAATATAGGAGACCTTGTGTTCATAGATTCCCATTTTTTCTTTTTTAAGCTTTCATTTGGTTTTAATCAGGAAATAATGGATTGTTATTTAAAAAAAGAAGAATAAATATAAACAATTATATTTTTACAATAAATAAATAACATTTTACATTTTATGAAAGTTGGACAATATCTGCGGCGTTCTGTGTTCTGTCGTTAACGATCTCACCGCCATACAGGATTGCTGTCCTGATTTTCTTTGCCATTGATTCTTCTGTCGTGTACCTCGGAATCTTGATTGTGCTGCTGCAAGTCTGAGCTGTTGGGAGCTCAGCGCTTTCATCTGTTCTTCCTTGAAGCGGCAGCCATGTGATTGTCAGTGATGAGTGCCAGCTCATGCCCGGCGAAGGGAGACCCATTCTTCCTGTTGCGAATTTGATGAAGAGCATTCTCTCATTCGGTGTGAAACTCTCTATTACCTTCCACAGCATTATTGACGATTTATCTGATGCGTCGTACTTGCAGCACTTCTTAAGTTCGTCGACGGAAACGTTGGTGTCTCCCGAAACGAATAACTCTAGTTCCCAAGAGCTGAGAAGAGTGACTGCGTCGAGTGGGAAGAAGTGGAGAATGCCACGGCGGAGGCTCTGCAGGTGAGGCAGTAGCTCCTTGATTCTGTACTCTTTGCAAAGTTTGATGTATCTCTGCACGTTATCTGCGTTGACTTTGATGTTTGCACCATTCGGAATTAATTCCTTAACTTGACCAGCGACATTGACGACTGTGAAACTGTATTCGTGTGCTGCCAATGTCTTGATTGGGTTCTCTTCGAAAGCCTGTATCATTGAAGCGAAAGGCTGATCAACTGAATAAATATCTTCGATCGTCAGCTGATGGCCTGTCAAAAATCTCCAAATAAACTCAGCGAATCTGAAAGGCTGCGGCATTCTGGATACATAAGCAATCGACATTAAAACTCCTGCATATTCAAGTTGGACTAAATCGGTGCATGATGGATCAGGGACGAACCTGTCGATGTTTTGTACTCCGCGTGCGTTTGTCACAGTATTAGGAGACTGTATGAACAGGCCCGTGCTTTTGTGGAAAAGCTCGATGCACATCTGCGAGAAAATATCTCTGCTTGGGCCGCCAGCATCCAAAGCGCCTTCTCCTATGAGATCTACATGCCATGGAACCGAATCTCTCTTCAACGAATCAATAAGACGAAGAGGAACTTGCTCAATCAGCTGCCTTAACAATGTTACAGCTGACGGATGATCTGGCCTGTTCATATGCAAAATTGCGCGTGATCTGTTGAATCTCAAGTGCAGCCTGTTGTTATCTTTGAGATTATTCGAAACTCTGTCCTTGAATATTCCTTGTTTATGTCTTGTTGCTATTGCTGTTCTGGCAGCAAGTAATCCGCCGGCCAACAAACCACTGGTCTTGATGTCGACTTTCTTCAAAAGATATTCCATGATGTTGTCGAGCTGCTTGATGAGTGATATTCTGACGCTGACGTACTTGCGTGGTATCAACGATAAAATTGTAGATCTCGCGTAGTCTTCGTCTGATAATTCGCTTGGAATTTCTTCGCTGCTTATAGAGCGCAAAACTTTCATCAATTCTTCGTCTATCTTCGGTGTCCACTTCGAGCGCATGATGTCGCATATCTGGAGGAACTCCGTGAAGTGCTCCTCAAAGTATTTCAGGCCATCTTCGTATAATGGGAATTTCTGTCTGATTGTTATCTCGAAATCTTTCTTGTCGGCATGAATTGTGATTCTCGATGGAGAAGTTATGACTGAATTTGTTCTGGTGTCTTTTCCATTCACAGCAACAGTGATAATGTTCTTCAAAACTATCTCAGCTGATGCCCACTTGTCATTGGAATAGTTGTAGACTAAGCATTTTCCGTCAACGGTGAAATCTTCGGCTTTGAGAACAATTGGAGTAGATGGCATCTGCTTCAATAAGTCTTCTATGAGCAAAAACGATGGGAAGCGAATTGGGAAGGACCAATCGTGTGTTAGAGCTGTCGCATGTGTGAAGTAGGATGATATGGTGTCGAATTTCGTTGTTGGTTTGTTTGTCGCTCTGTCCATGAGCATCTGGAAATATTGAGGAATCTTCGTTTTGTCTCTCGCTGCTGCTTTTTCGGCCGAATATAGTCGGTTGAGGTCGAGCATGATATTTAACAAAATTGCCTGCTCAGCTGATGGTGTTAAGAAGTCGTTCGCGTTGATAGAAGTTTCGAAGCTTGTCATGTAATTCGAAACATCTCCGTTTGTCGAAAACGTCTCTTCATCTTCACTCCAATCGAGTCTTGATAATATAGGAGCAATGATTTCGAATGCAACTAGTCTGGATATCAATCCATCACTCATCATAAGCTTAACTGCCATTGGCAAAAACTCTTTCAAGTCCGCTCTGACGTCTTTCATCGGGCAACGCTCCAAGAATGAGAAATAGTACGACAAAGTCGTCAGCAAAATGTGGAAGCTGCCGACTGGTGTCTTCGAGGCTGCCTCTGACATGTGCGCGTGGATTGGGATAACTGCGAACTTGAGCTTCCTGCCGCGGTTAATTGAGCCATTTCCTTTCACGTGCATCTTAGAGCCAGTGATGAACTTAACGTCTCTCGCAAGTGAAGTAATGTCGTTTTCTTTGAGTGTGATATATGATGGCTGTATGTTGTTCTCTGAGTGCACAGCTACCACGAATCCTACTGCGTCTGGCTCTTCGATATTCAGATCCAAGTTGTAGTTGCCCGTGTTGTTTGGCGAGTTAAACTTGTAGTATGATTTCGTGGACTCGTACAAATTATTTGATGAGTCTGCCATCTTAGAGCCGTCCAATCCATGAATTGCGAGCTTCATGATGACAGAGAAGAACCAGTGCAGCGAGGAGTCGTTGAAAATAAGCAGATTTGTTTTTCCGAGAAGTTCGCGCAGTTTTTCTGACGTCAAGACAGTCATAGGAACGAATTTTGATCCGTCGACAATACTTGGATTGATTTCGACATGCTGTGTGAATGTGTTCAGTTCGATTGTCAAAATTGAGAAAAGAGAAGATAGCTTCTTTTTGACTATTTCCCATAACTTGACAATTAATTCTGGGTTGTTGTAAATCATGACCAATAATGCATATCTTGATGCTCTAATCGCGATTTTCCTCGTGTAATATAATGCTTCTGATGCTGTTGATTCCGTGTTCATTCTGTTCTTGAAATCAGAGCCAACATATCTTTCGCGGTCGATCTTTGTGATGAATCGAGAATTAATAACTGCTGTTTCTTTGACTGCCGTCGCTGGATTGTAGAAAGATAATGTGATATCGGAAGAGTTGTACGCTGATGCTTGTATTCCTGTAACGATTCCCATCCTGTTGTACATCCATCTGGAGCTCGAAGGGATGTTTATAGCCTCGTTTTGGTTCGCTTCGCTTGGCTTTATTCTGATCCTGTAGACAAGGGCTGGTCCGTATAATGAAATCTGTGACAAATTCATTTCAACTGGGGTCTTCATGATGTAAGGAACTTTTGTTTCTGACGATGTCTTTCCTGACTCAACTCTGACGAATTCTGGTGTCGGCGGCTTGAAAACCGGCAAAAGTTTCTGGACGATTTTTGAGTAGTTGTCGTTGTCGATTGTTTCTGACTCGAAAGATGCTGTCGTGTAAGTGAATCTCTCCATTGAATATCTCTCGCATCCGAAAAGGTTCTCCTGTAATACGCCTTTCATGAACGGGTCTTGTCCGAAGTTTGCAATGAACTCGCCATTGCCGCCGCTGTCTATAACGAATGGTGTATATTCCTCGAATATTGGGAAATCAATAGACTGAGAGAATTTTGTTCCGTTCACGAAGAAAATTATTTTTTCTTCAGCGAAGCCTACACCTATAGTGTCGCCGTTCTGTATGTGCAGCTGCGGCCCAATGACTTTAGAGAATCCGTTCGGAGACTCCATTTCATTTGTCGGCAATGTCAGTTTATAGAAGCCTATTGGATCGCGAGTGTCAGCGAAGCCGATGCTCATGTGAGAATTCACCGGGGCTGTCACAATTTTGATCTCGAAGTAGAAAGGCGTGATTGATACATTGAGTGTTTTGTCGCCGCAATAAAGTGATGGAACTAATGACTTGAATTGCCTGCCATTGATATCAGCGGCGCCGAAAATGCAGACCATTTTAGTTGGCGACTCTTTGTGTCGCTTGTTCATCATAGAGAAAGGAATAACAGTGTTCATGTTTTTGACTTCCCAGTCATCGAACGTGTATTTGCTAGAGTTTTTGACTCTCGGCGGTGAAATTGGTGGCTCTATTGCGTTCTGTATTGCCTTTTCGTCGATGTTGCTCGTCTTCGTGGAATTGACAGACAAAAAGTAGTTCAAGGATGATATAAGTGCTGGTACTGTTTCGAATTTCTCTGAGCTTGTGTTTAAAGGCGACATGGAGATTAATGATGTAATGAATCCGTCGCATTTTTCAAATTCTGTTGATAATTTCTTGGATTGGAGAATGATTGGCAATAAAGTGTAGCAGGATGCGATGACAGCACATCTGATGCATGAAACGAATTTCGAAGGCTGCTCGCTGAATTTGTGATGGATGCTGTTGAACAAAATGACGTCGTTCTTGTTAAAGTCGAATTGCGGGATATTCATTATACTGCATGGCATTAACTGTGACTTTTTGACGCTCATCCATTCGAGATTGTTTACAGCGAAGCCGAATACATCATGTGATTGTTGATCGACTTCGTTGACGCAGAAAATGTTTCCGTCGTCGAGCGCTGCATATGATCCGTAGCATAAAGGAAGCATTCCACCACCAAGAACAATGAAAGCTGCTAACAACTGTTCTGATGCTTCTTGTTTGTCCAATGCTTCTCTGATAACAAGAGAGACACGTTTCTTGATTTCATTTGTAGCATTATCTGACAACAACATTCTTATGCAGAAAATCATTTCTGATGAAATAAACATGTGACTTTGTAGTTCGAATTTCTGGAATTCTGGTACATCTATCTTCTTCATTATTATCGGATTCGCAATGAACAGGAAAAGAATCTTAATGAAGTTGTGGAATGTATATTCGTGGCCAAGAAATTGTATTTTGTCTGGTATGTTCTTTTGCTTAGCCAAAAACGCGCACAATAATCTGAGAATAGCGCATATATGTCTTGGTGTGTCGACTATGTATTTGGAGAGAATTTCGAGAACGTTGATTGATGATTCGCTTGTAACTAAAAGGCTCAATATCATTGTTATCTTGTATTTTGTCATTTCGTTGACAGGATCATTCGGTAAATTGATTATATAAGAAACCAATGAATCAAATATTTCGTTCGAACATTTGTGTATCAAAGCGTTTAATATGTAAAGCCACATATTTTCAACGAAAACTGTTTCTTCGATTTCTTTAGGTCTGAATGCGACGATGAACTTCAGTAATTGCAGAATGTGTTGGTCTGTGCATTCTTTGTGATTCAAAATCGTCTTCATGATGAATAATCGTAATGAGTTCGGCACTTTTCCTGTCAACATGTTCACCAATGTATCGAATGTTGCTGGGCTTTCTGCAGCGATTATTGAGCCTTTCTTTAACTGTGATATGAAAGCTATTTTTCCAGTGTGTATGATATTATCTAGCGCGAGGAATTCTTGTATCATCTGAGGAACTTCTTTTACTGCAGATACATATGACTTCGCTTCTTTGTTTTTCTCGTAGAAATAAGACAAAGGTTTCGGTGATCTTAAGATTGTGAAGAATTCGATGACTGTTTTCCCTAGATACTCGTTGTGCACGAAGTACTTCGCCTTCTTGATGATAGTCTTTCTTATATCGCCAGCAATTTCTTCGGCTTTGACAACGTCGCCTACAACTGGCTGCGATTTCTGCCTCAGCATGGTCTTCAACGACTGCAGTCTCAGTCTTATGTCTTGGAACGACTTCGGTGGCTTGGCTGGGTCATAGTTCATCGCGTCGTTCACGAGATTCGCCTGCCTAAATGCAGCTGCAATGCAGGGACAGTCCATTTCGTCGTCGTTGAATTGCGTTTGACTTCTCTTGTTGTTGAATAGTTTCACATTCGATCTTATAGCAGTAACAATCGGATGAATGTTTGTGTGATCTGCCACTGCGTTGAGGAATTCCTGCTGCTCTGTAGTCAGTGGTTGTTGCGTGTCAGAATTTGTCGTTGTCGGTTCTTCTGTTTCGTCGACTGAAGAAATTTGTTCTATGCTCCACCCCAGAGCGAAGCACAGCAAGTTCGCGATCATCAATGGAACCATAGGTGTGATATATGAGTCTGTGATTGGTACATTAGCTGATATGAAGCACTTGATGCCCCAGTCGCTCGTTGATTCTTCTGAGTGGAACAAAAATCTGCACGTGTCTGAGTTGATGATGATTTCTCTCGGCCAGCCAGGTCCTGCCGGTCCAGTGAGTGTTTTATATGCAGATGAGCCGCCCTCGGATTTGTCGAATATCTGTAGGTAGTCTGTAGTTGCTTCTGTAGCGCATTGGGGGTCGAATTCGATTTTTATTTCTGACGCACCGCACATTTCGAATGGAGTCTCTTTGTCTTGCTTGGCTGGATAGGGGTGCATTGTCTCGAATGTCTGTGAGCTGTATCTTACCCTAGTTGTGCCGCTAAGTGGATGGGATAAGATATTATCATCTGATTTAACTGCATCTGTCTGTTTATACTCTTTTATGAACTTCTTTAATAGAGAAAGTATGGATTTGGCGAATGAGGCAAATATAATGGAACTTTTCTTGTTGAGGGATAAGATTCTGGCAACGATTTGAAGAATATATTCTTCTGAATCTTGCGGACGACTGCTGATGTTCTCAAAACACAAAATGTTCGAGAAATAGTCAATAACTGAGCTGATATAATTGGCTAAAACATGCTCTACGTTGTATTTATGTCCGGATATGAACAAAAGTTCGTTGTTGATGAATGGAACTTGGTTGGAGAATATGCGTGCAAGTATAGAAGGTGAATGGTACTTCTCTAATATGGAAACAGTGTTTTGATTAATAGCGTAAACTAGAGCAACGCTTCCATATAAGAAAGGAATTGCAGCAGCTACATACTCTGGTGATTTGTTTCCGATTGTATTGACTAATTCTGTAAAATCTGTGTAGTATGGGTTATATAAATACTTAAATCCTGCGTTAATTACTTGGAACTCAGCAGATATGATAGAATCTGTCGCTATATCACTCAATGCGATTGTTTTGATGAATCGTCTAATCTTTGCAAAGATTTCTTTCGCATTTGAATCAATAAATGTTTCATCTTTTGCGTCGTAGGGGAATCTGAATGTAAAGAACCTAATCGCAACAACGAGAACCTGAAGAATGAATAAAAGTATCGTTTGCCTGAAGTGTTCCGAATATTCTGTTTCATCCAAACATTTCCACCCTAATTTAAGACAAGCCAGCAATGTTTCCTCGGGGTTCTGCGATATAAAGAAATTAACGGCTTTTTTGGCTTGCGCGTCTGCCTCGTGAATTGGTTTTGTAAATAATGATTGAATTAAATTTATTAATTGGTAAGATAAGCTTAAAACTATGTCCTCTACAAAACCACTGATGTTCTTCGACTCTTGGCCTTTCACTAGTGGCTGATATGTTAAGGCAATCCCAAAATGATCATCAAATCTTCTTAAAACGTATTTATTTGTTGATTTTTCGATAGTATATGTGTACTGCCCGAATGATGTGATGTATACTGCATTATCGCATAAGATTGTCGAAGGCGAATGTCTTGTATTTGAAATTTCTTTATTAACAAACGAGAATGGGAGCATTGTTTTGCTCTGCGGTGATATAAGACAGACTTCATTATTAAAAACAATCAAACTGCATCTACCAAACGGAACTTCAATTTTTCCTTTATTTGTACATTCCATTGTTTCATCGCCGAGTGAATATTCTTCTATTTCGTAACATGAATTTAATTGGTATAATATGTAAATAAACGAATTAAAGTAAACTAATGAGCAGATCGGATTATTATTTTGTAAAATTCCCGCGAGATTTTTAATAAAAGAGTAATTTTCGAGTGAGTATATAGATAAAGCGCATTTAACATTGTCAAATATGTATAGTCTTGTCGAATCATTTGTAATCAAAGAATATTTCGATTCTATGTTAATTTTTTCGAAGTTTCCCGTGACAATATCGAGCTTATAGATGTAATCTGACGAAAAATATATGTTTTGTTGCGTTGCTGTGAATGATTGTAGATTTTGTAAATTTATATCCCAAAAATTCTTCCAGTGACCGAAGTTTTCTTTCTGAATTTGCGGATAAATTTCGAGCTTGGGTAAAAGTAAACTCTCAATAGGTGATTCAGGCGGAATGGACATTGCAACAAATAACGAGGAGATGATTGTAGTTATTCCTCCATCTATTTCCGCTACCTTTAGGAGGAAAGCGATGATTTTTGTACGAATTGAAAGCGAACTAAACACATTCCTCGTTGCGTTCGATACTAAATAAGAGTTAAACTTGGAAATCAGCTGTGGATTTATCGACCCATTGTCGGAAATCGGTGCCGTAAGCATTACATTGAGCAAATTCGTTAAAACTTGGTCAAAATCTTTTTCTGAAACTTTATCAATTTCTTCTTGTAAGCCAAAGAAGACGGAGAAAATTGCTCCCAGTACGAAAGGAATGTCAGTAGCTGAACTCTTATCGGAATTTAGCGACTGGCAGGCGTTTTGCCAATTCTTTTCGTGTTCTATGGGCTCATTGTGCAATTTTGTTTGCAATTTTCGAATCACATACTCGTATCTGTCCGCAAAGAAGTTGACTTGAGATAAAAATGGCGTGATTTGCTGGGTGATTGTATGATAAATGCTAGGTTCTATCTGATCTTGGGCGAATTTATTGGTTAATATTTTATCGACAAGTATAGAAAACAGCAATGGTTCCACTTTAGCGTCGGGATTATTTGGAATAGTTTTTCTGTTGTATTCTGCAAATAAAGCTGAAAGGTTTGCTGGTGAAAAACATTTATCTGTTACATTTTTGATGGTTTGAGCCTCGCCTGATGAGTCAGACGAGCTACTCACACCCATAAATCTATAAAAATAATGATTTTATTACGATAAGTAAACTTATTTTTAAAAATTTAGGACATATAAAGTGTACTAATTAACATTATAAATATTGTCACAAAAAAAAATTCATTGGTTTCCAAATTTTCAAAATTTCACGCAATATAATTCACATACAGTATGTGCTTTAAAATAACAACGATTTTTAAAATACATCGAATTTTTCAAGACTGTAAATATATAGAAAAAATGTAGAACTTTTTAGTAATTTTTATTTTTTTGAGCAAAATAGACAAAATGGAAACATTCTTTATCAGAAAATAGTTATGATATTTGTTAGTTATTATAAAAATGCTGTTTAAATTAACTTTTATCGAATTTTTTAAGTGAAAAGACATGTGACATGAAAATTTCTAAAACATGTTTGCTACAGCTCCTGTTCAGGCACCAAGGAGTAACCAAAAGGACATCCAGGAGCTTTACCAGAGGATACAAGATGAGAAACAGCTGATTGATATTATTGGATCGTTATTGGAAAATGGATTTAGCGCGAAAAAAGATGTAAATTCTGAATTGATGAAATATTCGGTGAATTACTTCAAACAAATTATAAAATCAAGGGAGATGGATTCAATTTTCGAATTAGACGAACCACCAGCTTGGATTGATACTTTAATCCACGATAAAGAATGGGCAAAGGTTATGTTAGAACTTGCCATTACTAATAATGAGTCCAGATTTATCAAGTTTTGCTACAACATGATTTTTAAAGCTCATCCAGATTTAATTGAAAATTTAATTCAAGACAGAGAATGGGCTAAAATCATGATTCAGATTGCAAATGTTCATCATGATTCAAGGTTGTTTGTTTTTTGCTTTAACAAGCTTATTAAAATTCATCCAGATTTAATCGAAACAATTCCGCCAAATACACTCAGCGAACAAGAGTTTGATAACTTATTGACCGAAACAATTACGTCTGATGAATTCAAACAAGGAAAACTCGACAAATTTTTAAAAGTTATCGTTACAGATGACTTAACGATCGTTAAAACTGCTATGATTGTTTCCTCTATGCAATGCACCCCAATTGTACTTAATATTTACAAGCATCTCAAACGTGATACAAAAACACGAAATAAAGCGAATCTTTTCATCAGATTCATATTATCTAAAGAACACTGCGACCCAGAGCTCTGCAATTTCATTACAAATAAACAAGTTTCAATCGAAAAATGTCATCTTTATATCGATTTAATTCGACAAATTAACAAAGAAACTCAACCAGTTACATTCGCTCTCGCATTCAAAGTATTTAATTCCTATGTCCTCAAAAATGTCGAAGCAGTCAAAAAATGCTGCTTAATCGAAGATCCTTCGTTTAATAACTTCGAAAAGATTGATGAAATTGTTAAAGCCATCGAAAGAGCATATTTTAATGACTGCTATAGAGATGTTGTTGATTTATGCAAATTCAGGTTCTTTTCCGTTGCATTATTAAAATGGTTCAGAAAACATGATATGAAAGCTAGGGAACTCGTAATTGTTAGCCGCTGCTCCTTAGAGGAGAGAGTATTCGTGGAAATGGGCTTAAAACATCCAGATTTACATAAACAGATAATGTGTCTTGTTGGAAAATTGCTGAATATGGAGCTGAAAAACAGAGACCACTACAAGTATTTGTTCACTGTCTGTCGTAATTTCATGGCTTTGAGGAAATATCCAGATCCTCTTGATTTATTGCGCTTAGCACATCCATCATGTCCAAGAGAGCCAAAGGAGAACATGCTCCGCTGGCTCGAAGAATTCACTCCTCCATTTAGTGTTGTTTATATTAAGAAATGTGTAGATCTTTTGACATCTGAAAACTTTGCTAAGTTTTTCTTTACAGCAGGATCAGGAAGTTTACGAAGGATCCAAGTTTGGCGTGATCAGGTTGTTAAAACACCAAATCTAGATCCTGCTGTTCTGGCTCCATTAAATGCAATGCTCTCTAGACCTAGTGTATACTAATTTGTAAGTTAAAATCATAAAGTTTTTTTTGATTGATATATTTTTTCCCTAAATTTTAGATGTATATAAAAATTCATATTTAACAATTTGGATTTCATAAAAAAAATTATATGATAAATTAATCATATTGATCTTATAAAACATTATATAAAGTTAATTCATTATGATTACAATTAATAAAATATGAAAAATATTTTTGTAATATTATCTACACAAATGAGTAATTTTCAAGCATATGATATTGATATAATACTCATTGACTTCCGAAATAGTGCTTAAATCGACAAATTAAAATCGCAGATCTATTAATCTATGAATCCGAAGCTAATATCATATATTTCATTTTTATGGACTAAAACTAGTGCAATATTGCTCCATTTTTTTGGAACCAATGTGTTGTAATAGCGTCATATTAGTAATCAAATAAGATAAAGATCCATAAAATATTTAGAGGTGAAGAGCTCCGCTTCCAACTGTGCGCTTCTTTCTTGTAGCAGCGCCGCCTGGAATGTTGATTGTAATTTTCTGGCCAGCCTGGAGAGAATAGTCTGTTCCAGATGACTTGATATCTGCAGAGGCCTGTGGCTGGTTCTGGCGCTGATCGTATTCCTTCTCGATTCTAGCAGCTTCTTCGCGAGCGACATTGAAGTCGAAAGCCTGGTTTCTGTCATCCATACCCATACCGATGAAGGCGTGCTTTGTGCCCTTAACGACACGAAGAACGAAGTAACGGGATGAATCCAAAACCTTTTCGACGGCGTTTGGATGGTTAAGTGGGCACTCAGCGAAGACATCGCCTGTGTTTGGATCATCAAGAACGATGCGGCTGACCTTTCCCTTTACAAGAACACGGCAGCGGCCTGTCCAAAGCTGATTTCCTTCCCAACCTGTGCATCTGTAACCATCAGACTGCTGGAGCGGTGGGATCTTGAAAACGTGAACGTTCATGATGCATGTGAGTTGTCTTTCGAATTCATCACCAAGGCTAATTTCAAAATCTTCAGCCATAATATGTATGAAAAGTGACAGGCAGTTTTTGTTCTATCGGTTATTTGGCATTCTAAATAGCATTAATAGTGACAATGCAAAACACGCTCAGAACAGGCCCATATTCTGCATGCGAATACATTAGGCGATGATGATGACTGTTATCGGGGAAATGAAGCATTTTTTATGCATCATAATTCGCTTATTTAATTATCATTATTTTTATTATATTATGAATTCATAATTATCATTCTTTAGCACGAAATACATGTATTTAACAGCTAAGAGAGGGAAAACATAGTATTTGAGTTAAATCTATTTATTTCATTTGGTTTTTGTTATATGATGATTCCATAATTATCATTCTTTAACATGAGCTACTAGTATTTAACAGCTATATGAGGAAAAGTATGATATTTGTATTATTGAAAAGAATTTAATTTGCTTTTTGTTATAATATGAATTCATAATTATCATGTTCTAACATGAGTTACGTGTTATTCATGAAACGAAATCTTGTTTTCATCGTATTTAGCAATTTGATTTATTTGGCTATATTGTGAATTCATAATTATCATGTTTTAACATGATTTATCTGTATTTAACTACTGTGTGAGTGATAATATAGTATTTGTAATAAAGAAATAAATTTGCATTTTTTTATTATGGATTCATAATGAGCATTCTCTTACATGTGTTATTTGTTCACTAAAATGCTGTGTGAGGGTAAGTATGATATTTAGATAAAATATTAATCAAATAATGGAAATTTATTTTTAAACAGGAGTGTAAATTACAATGTAGTCGTGTAGGACAGACAATTTTTTGATATCAAATGGATTCTTGCTGATAAGTTGCACTTTCTTGAATGCTTTGAACCCAAAAATCCTTTTAATTGTTTTGTTCGCGAATTGCGGCGGAAAGGCTTTTTTGAGCGAATTCAGGTCGAAATCTCGTTCAAAAGACTTCTTATCGGCTTTGATAAGGAGTGGACAGTGAATAAATTGCTTGTTTTCGTCAACAAACTGAACCCAAAATATTTTTGATTCTTTTGATTTTGATAGTTCAATAACTTTGAGTAAAACCAAAGATCCAAGCCCGAAACTTATTTTCTCGTCATCATGATAACAGTCAATGATGTGGTGATCTTTGACAATGCAGAGTCGCGAATCATCAGGTAAAGGATCTTTAGAAAACTTTTTAACGTAGCAGTCACCTGCAGGCATGCATGTTATCAGCTGTTCATCAAATTTAAGATCAAGGGGATCGTCAATTTGCTTGTAGAAAATAAATGGTGAATAATTTTCTTTTAAACCTGTATTATTAATAGATGATTCGAGTGGGAGTTCCATATATTCATTTAAATACTCATCTGTCGTTGGATATTGTTTGAAACCATATTTATCTGTGTAATCGATAATAAATTTGCCTTTTCTTGAAAATAGTTCCTTTGTTGTCATTTTTTCAACTGTAGTATTACCTCTATATACTGTAACAATTCTCTCTTCAGGTTTTGGCAGTGGTTTTGCATCATTACGCAAATAAATAATTCCAATAATTCCATGTAGTTTTTTAATTGATTCTAGATCATCAAATGTTCTCTTAGGTATACCATAGGTTTCATATTTATTCTGTTCTTTTTGAATAATCACATAAAGAAAATGATAATATGCGATAAATGCAAAAGGTCTGTAATTTTTAAACAAAGTATCAGAATTTTGCCATATTTTATCTCCAAATAGTAGTATTAATCTTTTTTGCTCGTCAATTGTGTGAATATTTGAAGAATCAAATATAGAATATGAATTTTGATCTAAATTGATTGTTTTGAATATTGCAGAGTATAGATCGATGTAATATTGATAACTCGATGTTGAATAACCGTTTTTTAAAAAATCAAAATTAACGACTTGATTGAGAATGCTCGAATACATCGTATCAAGGCTTGTTATGTTATGTTTCATGAAATATATTAGATCCCATTGGTTTTGACTCGGTTTTTCCCAACTTATTACTTCTTTTATTTCGTCTGTATTAATTTGAGGTATTTCGAAATATGAAATTATATTTCTGTATAAATTTGAGTAGGTATTTTGTATTTGATCGTTCATGCACTGTAGAAATTGCAATGTTTTTAATACTAATGAAGGAGCAAGCAAACCGAATGTGCTATCATCATACAGATCGAATGCAGCATATGACATAAAACTCTTCTTTTTTGATTCCGAATCATTTGTTTGAAGAGACATTAAAAATATTTGATCAATAAATATAAAATTTGCCCGCAAAAATCTCCAACAATAACATCAGAAGCAAGCCACAAAATTGCTTTATACAATGCATAACTATTAGTATAGCACCTATATATTCTTCAAAACATATCGAAACTATACCTCCTCGATTTAGATAATCCAAAAAATGAAAATCTTTTGCTCATAGGAATTAAAATTATTTTGATAGTTTACATTTTTACATGACAAATTAGTTTTAGTTGGTATTTCGTCTTTGTATTAATAAGGATGTCACTTTGGAAGAACCTTAGGAAAATGCAAAAACTCCTAAAAACCAATCTTCCAAGCGACGATTATTTTTG
>MRSU01010383.1:0-20433 GCA_008369845.1 Trichomonas gallinae
GGGGTAAAAGTGACAAGTGGCACGAGTGTCACCTTTTAGTGGCGAGTGGCAGCAATTTTTTAAAATTTTGATATGCTTACTTATATATGCATGCTAAAGGTGGAGTCAGCCGATATTTTTAAATTGAAACATGATTTCTTTCAATCAAAATTGAGTCCCATCAAAAACCGAAAATAAGTCTCACCACTGCAACCATATGTCATGTATATCCGGTGGACACCAATAGTGGCATTTGCAGCATAAAACTCGTCCAGCGGCAGAATTTTTGGTGAAAATTTTAGTTGTCACTTTTTGTAACGAGAGACCAGACCAGATTTGAATTATGTCTGGAAAGCAAAAATCCAACGAAGAATCCCAGCTTTGGCAGTCCCGTGTCGAAGAGCTCAAGGTTTATGAGCAGGAAATCAACAAGTCATGGGAAGATCAGAAGCTTTACGAAGTTGATGCACCAGAAAATGGCGATAAGAATGATCACTACTTAGTTACATTCCCATTCCCATACATGAACGGTCGTCTCCATCTTGGCCACCTTTTTACAATCTCAAAGGCTGAATTCGCTGTTCGCTATCAGAGAATGAAGGGAAAGAAGGCCTTATTCCCATTCGGCTTCCACTGCACAGGTATGCCAATTAAGGCCTCAGCAGATAAGCTCAAGCGTGAAATCGAAACAGGCCAGGCCATCAAAGCTGCTGATTCATCTAAGGTTTTGAAGTCAAAGATGGCTTCAAAGACAGAAAAGAACGCATCCCAGGTCGAAATCATGAAGCACCTTGGTGTTCCAGAAGCCGAAATTCCAGAATTCGTCGATCCACTCAAATGGCTTCATTACTTCCCACCGCTTGGTGTTGAAGACATGAAGCGCTTCGGTGGTGCTATTGACTGGCGCCGCTCCTTCATCACAACAGATGTTAACCCATACTTCGATGCTTTCGTCAAATGGCAATTCCGCATCCTCAAGGAGAAGGGCTACGTAATCAAAGACAAGCGCCCAACAATCTGCGACCCATCCAACGATCAGCCATGCATGGATCACGATCGTTCCTCAGGCGAAGGCGTCCAGCCAACAAATTACACACTCATCAAGATGCAGCTCGTCGATCCAGTCAAGGTAGATGAGCGCTTCAAGCAGTGTGGTGACGCTAAGGTCTTCCTTCTTGCCGCTACACTCCGCCCAGAGACAATGATCGGTCAGACAAATTACTGGGTTAAGCCAGGAGAGACATACGATGTCGTCAAGGCCAACGGCCGCAATGAGTACTACGTTGCTGGCACACGCTGCGTCCAGAACCTCATTGCTCAGGAATACGTTGTCAAAGAAGACCCAATCTTCGAGCTCGAGGCTAACAAGCTCTTCGGCGCTGAGTGCACAACACCAGCCATCAAGGGCACAATCCGTGGCTTCCCACTCGAAGGCATCCTCATGACAAAGGGCACTGGCATCGTCACCTGCGTCGCCTCTGACGCTCCAGCCGATCTCCAGGGCATCCTCGATCTCAAGAAGAACAAACCAATGCGCGAGAAGTACGGAATCGACATGGCATGGTTCGATTTCGAGATTGTCAAGATCATCAACTCTCCAAAGTACGGCGACTTCGCTGCTGAAGCAACAATCAAGGAAGTTGATGCTGATCCAGCATTCAAGAAGGCTTCAAAGGCCGAAAAGCTCGAGGAAGCTAAGCACCGCGCTTACATGGACGGCTTCAACAACGGCACAATGATCTACGGCCCATTCAACGGCAAGCCAGTCAAGGAGGCTAAGGATCTCGCCAAGAAGGCCATGATCGAGGAAGGATCCGCCATCGACTACTACGAGCCAGACACAACAGTCATCGCTCGTACAGGCGAAGAGTGCGTCGTCAGGCAGATGGACCAGTGGTACCTTCTCTACGGCCAGCCAGAATGGAAGCAGCAGGTCGTCGATCACTTCCAGAACATGGAGTGCTACCACCCAGAGATCCGCGAGAAGTTCAAAGCATGCTTCGACTGGCTCTCTGCCTGGGCTTGCTCCAGACAATACGGCCTCGGCACACGCCTCCCATTCGATGAGCAGTACCTCATCGACTCTCTCTCCGACTCAACAATCTACACAGCCTTCTACACAATCGCCCACATGCTCCAGGGCGACCTCGAGGGCTCCAAACCAGGCCTCGGTGGCATCAAGCCAGAACTCGTCAACGATGAATTCTTCGAGTACGTCTTCCGTGATGGCCCAATGCCAAAGAACGGCATCCCAGAGGATGTCTTAGTCAAGTGCCGCCGCGAGTTCGACTTCTTCTACCCATGCTCATGCAGAGTCTCCGGCAAGGACCTTGTCACAAACCACCTGACAATGTGGCTTTACAACCACGCCGCCATCTTCGATCCAAAGTACTACCCACTGGCAGTCAGAGCTAACGGCTTCCTCAACCTCAACAACAAGAAGATGTCAAAGTCCGAAGGTAACTTCCTCACACTCGTCGAATCCATCGAAAAGTACTCAATCTCCGCTACAAGAATCGCTCTTGCCGATGGTGGTGATGGCTCCGCTGATGCTAACTTCACAGACATCACAGCTAAGGGCGCGATGGCAAGACTCTTCAACCTCATCAACGTCATCAAGTTCCCACCAACAGATGCTCGCCCAGAGATCGAGAACTTCTTCGACAAGCTCCTCGACGCCAAGATCGCCAAGCTCATCACAGAAGCAGACAACGCCTACGCTAAGATGGCCTTCAAGGATGCCCTCAAGGCTTGCTTCTTCGATCTTCAGAACGCTTGGTCCGATTACAACTCCTGCCTCGAAGGAACACCAATCTCCAGCGTCCTCCGCGAGAAATACATCAACTACTCCCTCTTGCTCCTCACGCCAATCGCTCCACAGTTCACAGACTACTGCTGGACCAAGCTCCTCGACCACACAACATCTATCGTCAACGAACCATTCCCGCAGTCATGGGCTTACGATGGCAGACTCTTCTTCGAAGAGAGATTCCTCGCCAAGACATACAAGACAATCGGCTTCAGAATCAAGAAGGGCAAGCAGTTGAACACAGCCGCTGTTTTCATCAAGAACGAGTTCACAGAGGTCCAGCTCAGAGTTCTCAAGATACTCAGAGATAACTTCAAGGACAACAAGTTCGACGATCAGGCTGTCAACGCACAGATCGCTGCTGATGAAGTCCTCTCCAAGACAAACAAGAAGGAGTACATGGCCTTCTTGAACTTCTACAAGGAGGCTGTCCCAGAGTTCGGCACATTCTTGCTCGCCGACAAGCCAGAAATCAACCAGGTCGAGCTTTGCAACACAAACAAGTCCTGGTTCACAAAGCAGCTCAGTGCTCAGGGAATCACAAATCTCGAATTCTACGACTCAGTTCCAGAAGGTGACACATGGGATAAGACAATCGTTGAGCAGGCTCAGGTCTACATCCCATCTGCTAATGTCATCTTTATCCAATAAAAAACTTCTTATTTTTGGGTATTTTCCAATTTTATTTGACATATAATATTATTCGAAGGTTTATGTCTAAAGTTGAAGTATATCCATATAATTTCACTTATGCAAATTCATATTCGGTAAAATTCGTATGAATAGTTATGAATTACTCATCAAGAACACTTATACCAATGAAAGCAAATACGCAGTATTATTATTTAACTTACATATCGATCTCTGGGATTAACTCGCTTATTTTCGATAGTGTAGTCACAATTGAGACATATACTTTGCATAGAGCCAATTTAATATGGAACCTAAAATGAATCAAATTTCAAAATTTTTAAGTGTTTTAGTCGGGTAAAATGCAGTATTTAAGCCATTAAAACCTATATATTAGTATAATGATGCTTAAATTTGTTTCTGATGCGAAATGAAATTAACCTTAATTCATGAATAATGATGATTTTTTCTTTTTTGTGCGAGAGTCTTTTATCTGACTCGAATTCGATACTTAAAAACGCTTATAGGCAAGGAATAATAGAGTTCTCTGTCAGTGGATCAAGTTCGCAATGGATAAATGGAAGTTTGCAAAAAACTAAACCTGAATATGCATTCGATCAGCTAGATAAATCCTATGATTGGTGCTCAAATTGTGGAAGATCCAAAGATGAACATCCATATTTGATTCTTAGCGTTAAAAACCAGGTTATGCATGTATCTGGATATTATTTGCGTGCTGGGTGCTGCAAAGATAATGAATGTTGCTGCCAAGATATATCAACTAATTATTGCTGCGAGTGCTGCTTATATAGCTGGTCAATCCAAATTTCTGATAATAATCAAACATGGAAAACCATACATAATGTTGAAAAGGACTTAGATATGCGTAGGTGCAAAGAAATGACATACAAATTCAGTCAAACTCATACAGCACGCTACATTAAATTAATTCAAGATGAAAATTGCCCAGGAGATCCACCATGTCTTGCAATTAACAAAATAGAATTGATTGGTAACCTTGGAACAGGAAGTTTTGACGATTCATCAAATGATTTTGATGAAGAAGATGTTAGCATTATTGGACATATATCTAAGCGCAAGTTATAAAAAAATTAAACTATTTCTTTGTAATAAAACTAGTTTCGTTTATTATTATCACGCAAAATTTTATATCAAACTGCAAACAGAATGAAAACTAAATAGTTGAATGTACTAATCATTAAATGTATTATGTTCTTCTTCATTCCTATTTTTCAACTAAGATATATTTTTAAAAAAAGAAATTCATTTTACTTGCTAAAATATATGAGAAATAACATTCTATATGGGACATGTATTAAATATTTAGTATTGAAAAGAGATACTATCTTAGGAAGAACAAGAAGATAGAAAATTAAATTTACATGGCAGATTGTCATTTTTATAGGATTTTGTATTATTTACAAGTCATAATTTGTCAAAACATTACGAAATATGATTTTTAAAAATTGCTTTTTCTAGATGTTTTCGACCGCAAATATATTAGTAAAAAGTGAAACTAATACAATGTTTATGAAATATTTGCAAGGCACATATTTAAATTACCCAAATTTAGCGCAGTTTGTAGAAGGCCTTATTAGAAGGAAGTGAATCAAGCAAAGCATATTCATATGATAAAAATACATTAGTAAAATATAGAATGATCTTTTGACAATTTTGTCAAAAACATAAAAATTTTTGACGTGTAAAGTGTTCCATTTCGAAATTCCGTACGATATGATTTTGTACGTTTTTGTTTTGTTTTCAAATTTCTGCGTGTAGAAATGAAGAAGGCTCAGTTACAAGAAATGACATTCGGCAAGAAGTCCGGTGCCCATGAGGACATGACCGAGGTCGTTCAGGGCTGGGACAATCGTATCAAGGAATTTGAAGAGCATTCTGCTCAAGTCCGATCGAAATCTAAAGCTGGCAAGCCAAAAGCTCCAAAGAAAGATCCACTTCCATCAGACCAAGATCCAAACTTCACATACGGCATGTCTACTCACGATATAGACGTACGCGCAGATCCATTCCTCCATTCCAACGCTGTCATTGCCCAGCGCATGGCTAAGCAGGAGGAAGAGGAAAGGCGTGCTGCTGCTAAGGCAGAGCTGACCGGCGGCAAAAACAAAAAGAAGATCGATCCTCTTCGTCCAACAGCTGCTTCTATTGGTCATACAAAGCATGCACCAACAGAGCCAGCACTTAAGGATACTTTCAAGATGAAGAGATTTACAAATAAAGAACATGGTGTGATTTACCATGAAATTCAAGCGGAGAAGGCTAAGGAAGAGAAAACCAAGCAGGAACTCCAAGAAAAGGCAAAATAAAGATTTTTTTATATTTTTTGTTCACAATCGAAAAATTATTTTTTTTTGTTTTATAACAACAAGCATTTCACACAACCTTTAATTCTTACTCACTAATCTATGTCATATATTAAATAATCATATAATATGAACAGTATTTTATTGATATTTTATTCATTCCAATGAAGAGAACATATTTTATAAATTAAGATGTAAATTTTGTTGTTATTTTTCGGCTAAAATATCACGAATTGCTGCATTTAATACTATAATGTTTTAATCATCATTCAATAAAAGAGTTCATGTTAATTACCATTTTCTATTATAAAAATAAGTCATACTCATTGTGTATAGTTCATCGCTATATCAATGCGTTAAAATATTATGATTTTATTTTTTGAAAAAAATACAATAATAATATTTGATGATAAAAGGAATGAATTCATTAAAGAAATCTTTAGGTATACTATATCCTAAAGTAATTGATTTTAATAGTCTGCGTTTTATAAGAAAAGAACATTTTTATGACTGTTTTTTGTATAAATTAAAGTCTATATAATGTAAAGATTCTATTTCGCTGATAAAAACGATTTGTCCTCGCTCGGCCACGCAAAACCGTTTTTCATTCTTTTTCGGTGCAGTATGTATCATTTTGCGCGGCTCCGAAGACTATTCCTCTCGTCAGCATTCCACGTGTTGATGCTTTTGAGATAACTGAGCCGCTTTATTTTTCAAATAATACTAACACACAGAAGAATTATTCAAATCTAAATTTTAGATTTCTTAATTTTATTATTTAGCAAGCAAT
This sequence comes from Trichomonas gallinae, assembly GCA_008369845.1. Classification (NCBI taxonomy): domain Eukaryota; phylum Parabasalia; order Trichomonadida; family Trichomonadidae; genus Trichomonas; species Trichomonas gallinae. Next base: position 6,554 of record MRSU01010383.1, read on the forward strand.
CTTAGTTCATTTATCAAATTGCTCTACTTTACGCTTACATAAAATCAAATTATTGATTATTTTTTAATTTTTAATATTAATATAAAAAGCATAATGCCTTTAAATACTTGAAATTGAGATCTATATTGCTTTCAATCAACTTTAAACCATTGCAACATTAAAATTATAGCATTATTCCAAATTCACTTCATTCGAATAAAGACATGGTGATTCCAATAAAAACGGTGATGACTATAAACCCCACTATCATCCCCTACGAAATTATGTAAAAAAGCTTGTATATCATCTAATAAAGCTCCAAAAAATGAAAACGCATTCGTTATAAAAAAAAAATGAAAAAAGCAACACCAAAAAGAGATGCAAGGATTGCAGATTTGATGATACAAAATGGTGTTCCTAATCATTCTAAGTGTCTATTTCTTGCATTGATTGCTCTTGCAGCAAAAGAAACGCATTCTGAGACATTAAAATCGAGATTGAAACTTCAAAATAATCAAGTGCATAGAATTGCTGCAAAATTAGTTATAGATTATCTGAAGCGTGTTGGTACACGTGTTACTTTGCAATTAGTCCAAACAGAAGGAGATTTACATTACTTTTCTACCTATAATAAAGAAAGTATAGATCCTTTACAGCTTCTACTCAACAGACCACCAATCCAAAAGCTTATTCGAATGAGATACGCGCAAGTTAGACGAATAGAAAGTGATGATGAAACTCATGGATGGTTTGATATCGAATCAGAGCTCAGTGGAACAATCGCATACGATACACGTGATGGATCTACTTATGCTATTGATACTATTGCATACAGAGATAGAGATATTAATGATGATAGTTCGAGAAATTCAAGGCAAAAGCGCTCGGCTATAAACTTTACAATCCCAGAAAGCGTTCAAGCTGAATCATATGCAAGGGATAAGAAATCATTTGTTTCGAGGATGTCTGCACGTTCTATGCGCGATGCGATGTCTCAGCCGGTCCAACTCATTGGAGACCAACTCCAAATGGGTCGTTCTTATGAAGAAGGAGGCTCTGTTAAAATTATACCTCAATCAAACTCTGAAAGAAGAGGAAGGAGATCACAGAATAACGAATAAATGTTTGGTTTATGTTTATAATTAAATAAAAAACAAAATTTAGTGCATAATTGGTACACGTCGAGATCCGCGGCCGAAATCGCAGCCTCTTGCGCTAAGAGTTGTGCGAGCAGCAACATATTCGCCTGTTCTATCTTTCTTAGGATCTCTATACTTGTTTTTAATTGTGATTCGCGGAGATGAAGATTTTGTATAGCTAAATCTCGGGTTATAGTTTGCGCCACTTGGTGTAGATGGATCACCATTGAAAATTGATGGACGTTTCGCTGTACCAATTGATGCTTGTACGTTTTTCTTTAAACCGACGTTGAAATCATATTGCGGACTGTAGTCTTGTGGGCTTGGATTTGTATTCTTTGGTATTCTTGGGGCCTTTGCTCTTGGGAATTTAACACCAGTAACTTGTCCGAAGGGTGGTGGAACATAAGTTGGTCCAGGGACGTCATCGCGTCTTAAATCTCTGTATTTTGGGCCTATTGTAACTCTTGGTCCATTTCCCATTGTGCTCCTGAGATTAACAAGGCCTGGATCTGGGCGAGATTCTTTGAAAGTGTATCTTGGGGAAATGGAAATGCCTTTTTTATCAGTGAATGCGCGAGAAACTGTGTAATCTGATGGACCTGGAAGTGGTGTTCGATCACCAATAACATATATGTTCGAAAGAACTTCCATGATTTTTTTTTTTTACATTTTTTTTCAACGAGATTTAACGTACAGATTTTTTTGATTTCGTTCTTATCAAAATCTACTTATTTTACATGATTTTGCTTCGAAATTTTTCAAATTTTGTAATTTTGATATTTTGTCACATAAATTAATTTATATGTCAAAATATAAAAATTTAGTTTATATATCTGATAATGGTTCACATATTAGTTGGGGGGAATAAAATAAGCCTAGCCTCGAGCGCTGATAGTGTTACTGCGTATGTATGCATGCAATTATTGGATTATATATTTTTGGAGTTTTTGCAATTTTGATATTTTGTCACATAAATATTTGTTTACATGACAAAAATAAATATCAAATCGTTTCTCAATGTATAAAAACGTCTAATACATATTTCATATGACAGAATCATCGTTTTAAGTTACAATGAAGGTATTTTCCTTATTATTTTTCTTGGATTGGTTATTGTATAAAAGTTTGTTAAATTTCATATCAAAATATATCGGCATTACATTAATCTTAGACTCAATACTTGGTTAGTTTATTGTGTGTATATGTATAATGCTGAGCTGACTTTTGCAATTCATATTTTTGATATAAAAATCTTTTTAATATTGAAATTTCTATTGCATAATGATGATAATAAAAGCGTATCATGTAGTAATAATATTAATATATTTATATTTTACAAACAAACAAAATTTCAGCGGAAATTAGTTAATGGAGGAATTTCAGCTCTACACATTGGACAGACTAATTCTTCTTCCATCCACCTCTCCAGGCAGTCAGAGTGGTAGACGTGATCGCACGGTGTTGTCATTGCAACGTCATCAGTAGTAATTGGCGCGAGACAGATAGGGCAAATAGCACCTTCTTCTGCTGGTCTGCTGTAATAGTTGTAGCCTTCTTCGAGTAAAAATTTAGGAATGAAAAATCTTCCTCCGTAGTAGTTTTGTAGAATGATAATAAACGCTTCGAGCATCATCAATCCTAGTGTAATTAATGACTCTTTTGGATATGTTGTGCGAGTAATGTTGTTTGGATATAATCCATAATAAATCACAAGCAAACCTCTGTATATCAAGATATTGACAACAAAGAACGTGTCTTTCTTCCTTCCGTTTGGCTTCCAGATGGAATATAGAACTTGTGGAAGGAAAAAGCTGAATAATCCAAGAAAAGTAATTAATGGATGCTTACTAAAGTTAATGAGCAAATAATATTGTATCATTAATATAACTGTTTGTGCTATGACAATTATCATCATTCTAGCCCATCTAGGAATAATATTAAAATTATCTGTATGATAAGCATGAAGTTTGGTACTGAATGCATTTTCATATATAACATATATCAAAATTCCAACTAAAATAATAACAAATATTCCTATGTTGTTGTTTCCTTTTACGTCGGGAAGAATTATTGATATGTAAAAACCGTGCGCAAAGTCAAAAGAAGTGTGAAGGAGGATGCTCAACGGCGACAACTGAAGGAGCGCATTCTCGCTCGTGAATTTCTGCGTAATATCTCTCCAAGCATAAAAATTAAAAGCGATGCAAATAGCATAGAGGACTAGGAATATCTGTACATTGATTCTATCTTGTGTTACATCATAAAAATCTGCTTCGAATTTTATGTTATTTTGACTGTAAATTTCATATCCAGACAAATATGGCCCTGTTTTTCGATTATGACATGTAGTATTGAATGACCGTATGAATGGTATAGGACCTGTTAGTTGACTCTTCTTCATTGCGTAAATTGCAAAAATTTGAAGATTTTCATGAAGAGCATTGAAGTTAAAACCACGCTTTTTCGTATATTCGATGACTGTGTTTACGAATTCAACGAAATCATTAAATGATTTATAGTCTGGAATCATATAAAAAATGTAATATGCGGAATATTCAGGGAAATATATAGCGTTTGCAGTAATAAGGCGAGTGTCAACGCGTATTTTGCTTAATCGAGAGAAGTAAAGTGTACAATTCGACCAATTTAAACCTTGATAAATTTTTGGACTGTCTAGAGTGATTTGAAAATTTGAACTGTCGTTTATAACCTTCTCTGGTGTGACAAATGATATTGACCAGTTTCCAATATATTTTTCTTCAGCAACAACAGTCGCAAAAAAGCAAAAAAACATTTTAAATTTTAATTTTTATGTGGAAAATATTCGTGAAGGTGTCTTATAATCAAATCAATCATTATAATTTAAACCTCATTTATTCTGCCAAAATTTTCATTACAACATGTTTACATGTCAAAATAATGATTACTATCGACTCAAAACTTTTCATGTATTTAAAAAAGCATCTTCTATTTCATTTCAGCTACTAATTTGACTTCGAATATGTAATATATCATTCACCTCATGTTATACATCGCTATAATAACATTTCTTTTTGAATTCGAATTATTTTTTGTATCCATTCTTAATCATTAAAATTATCATGTATATGTTTATTTTATAGCGCATAATAATGATAGATTTGCGCTTGTAAACATTTAAATCCAATATTTGGAGTAGTTTGTAAACAAATTAACAAAATATTTTATTTCTTAGCTCTTTTCGTTAACAACGAGACAATTTCTTGATTTGCTGCAATTTCTGCAGCAGTCTGACCGTCAGAGTTCTTCAAGTTGATGTCGATACCTTTCGCTGTGAGCAGTTTCTGTACGCATTGGGTCTTTCCTTGCATAGCTGCGTAGTGTAGTGGCGACCTTCCTTCTCCATCAGTTGCGTTGACATCGATTCCACGTGACTCAATGAGCAAGCTAACAACGTCAGTGCGTCCCTCAGCGCAAGCATAGTGGAGTGGTGCAGCACCTTCCTCGTCGCGCTCGTTCGGATTTGTTCCTTTGAATGCTAGGAGAGCCTGAGCAGCATGAACATGTCCACCTTCGCAAGCATTGTGTAGTGCTGTGTATCCATTCTCATCCCTCTTATTAGGATCTGCGTCTTTGCAGCTCAGCAAATATTTGATGACTTCAACACGTCCTTCAGTTGTAGCATCATGCAATGGAGTCCTTCCATCATCGCTGACTGGGAATCCTTGTCCACCTCTCAAAGACACAATATACTGGACAGCTTCCAGTTGGCCGGCTTCTGCTGCATAGTGGAGAGCTGTGCGTCCCCAGTCCCCTGGAAGATCCAACACGACAGAAGGTTTAATTGCAGAGCAGATTGCTTTGAGGATATCTATCTTTCCAAGTTGCGCTGCAATGTGGAAAATTGTCAGGCCTGCTTTGTTCTTTGTTGTCACGTCGAAATCTGTTGTCAGGATGTACTTTATGCTGGCAACATCTCCTTGTTTCGTTGCTTCGAATGGGTCTTCGATGAAATTCTTCGGTTTTGTTACTGGTGGGGCAGAAGCAGGTGGGGGTGTGTTGATTGGCTTCTTCTTCTTGGCTGCTGGCTGTTTAGTTGGAATCGTTGGATCACGAGGTGAATTTCCACTGCTCGAGCCAGATGATTCACGAGTTCCTCTAGAATTCTTCTTTTTCTTGATTTCTTTGGACTCTTTCTTCTTGTGGACCATATTGTCGTTAGATGCGCTCTTAACCATTTGTGGTTGAACTGGAGGTGGATCTGATTTTTGCTTTGTACTGTTGTAATTGATAAATTTCGTGCCCATTACTTGGTATGATAAGCAGGAACTTGTATCAAGTAAGAATTTGCCAAAGTTTTGCGTGCATTGTGGATCTCCGTAAATACTCATTAATCTTTCTCTTTCAAATGCGAGAAGAAGGCTGAGATATGTACGTGTGATTGAAATGTCAGCATCTTGATTGATTTGATCGAGATTTAATGACAATAATTGGAAAATATCATTTGATGAAGGCCTGGAAACGGAATTTTCATTCCAGCAATCAGCAATAATCCTACGGATAACTAGTGGAAGCGTGGATGGCAATGTAGGCTTAGTTTGCGGGAACGTAGAAGTATTAATATTTTTGCCAGTAAACATTTCGTAGAGAATTGTTCCGTAGGCGAATATGTCGCTCTTTTGGGAAATTTCTTCGTTCGGGTAATAAGCGCTTCTGGTTGATGAGTTGTGGAAATTTAAGTAGAAATCAGAGACAAGTGGTCTGAAATTCTTATCTATGAGAACATTAGAAGGCTTCAGGTTCTTGTGGATAATCTTAAGTGAGTGTAAAAACTTTAAGCCCGAGATTATTCCGAGTGCAATAATTACCATTTGAGTTGGGCCGAAATCAAGTTTATCACCGTTGGCAATTCTTTTCTGTATCTCTTCTAGCGTTGTTGCAATGTATGATGTGGCAATCATGCATTTGTTATCATTTCCTGGCGGGTTATATCCTTCGTAATGGGCTAAAGCAGGATGAACACATTCTTTAAGTAATTTTACTTCATGAAGAAACTGTTCTTTTTGTGATTTTTCTTGAATTGAAACATATTTGAATACGAGTTTTCTCTTTTTCGATTTAAATTTGCACAAAAACGTTTCGCCGTGAGGGCCTGATGGGAATTGGCGGATTTGCTGGACAAGCGATGTCTGGAGAATGAATTTATCGTCGTCCATTGATCGCGATCTATGTCACTTTTATTTGTAACGCGCGTTTTTTCTTACATCGCCATTAATTAACATAATTTTCGTATTGATTTCAACAAATACGATAATAGGAAATTCTGTCATGTAAACTATCTGAAATATTGTCAAAATTAATGTTCTGACATGTAAATTTTCTAAGAATCATGTCAAAATTATGGATTCTGCCTTGTAAATTTATCAATTATGTTTAATTTGGCATGTAAATTATCCGTTTTGTAATGTAAATATATCAATTAATTTAAATTTGTCGTGTAATATTTATCTGAAATTGTAATGTAAATTCATCAATTGGTTTAGATTTGCCATGTAAATTAGTTGTAATCAACATAGACAGATTTTGTTGTATTCATCGTAGACAGATTTTGCTAATATAATCATCACTTATATATCCAAATGTAAATGTGTTCTTCTATCTTTTGGCCTCTGATTTTGAGCTTAATTCTTGATTTTTTGAATTTTTCTTGTTTTGATTCACTTTATTCATCACATGATTCATAAGGTGGATATATGACTATTCCCTGTATCTTGGCCACTGATTTTATATATTTTAAAAAAATCATATTTTTCTTATTTTGTATCATTATGTTCAGGGAATGATTTCCCTGATAAATTTATGAAGCTCGGCTAAGCAACAAAACGCAAAACAATAAAAATTCTAATATATTTTATATAAAACAAATATAGATAAAATAACCGATCATTTTTGCTCATTACTTGTTGTATTTACAGTTGACCCATCATCTTGGTTGATTTGATCATTCTTTGGTTCAGTTGGAGTTGAATCTTCCTGTTCATTTGATTTGTCATCATTTCCACTATCTGAACCATCTGTTTCCTCGTTTTCAAGTAATTCTACCCATTTAATATTCTTCCTTAGATGAGTAATTTCGGGGATGTTGACTTTTACCTCAAAAACCACGTTTGAAGGATCATGCAATGGGTAACTTCTCTTTTGTCTGCCTCTTGGAGGTCTGGGCGGAAGTGGCTTTTTCTCTTTCTGAATTTCTTCTTCTTCCTCAGAAGATGTGTCACTGGACTCTTCAATTTTTGGTTCTGGAACTGGATCTGAGTCCGATGGCTCTGAATGTGGAGCTGTTTCAACTGATATCGAATTAATTTCGAAAAACTTGTCATCGTTGACCATATTTAGCAAGTCATGCCATATATCTGGATTAGAGTTGTCCACCTTGGTTATTTCTTCATCTGGCTGCTCAATTAAATTTATTGGTTGAGTACTGCCTGTTTCCTGCTTCTGAGGCGATTTTGATGACTCAGAAGCATTTTCGTCAGCTGAATCTTCAGTTACATCTTGATTTAAATTTGAAACTAAATTATTCTCGTTTTTCTTTAGTGGTTCATAGATGAACTGGTATAATTCTGATAAATCGCACTTAATTGTTGGTTGTTTTGGTTCTTCGGGAGCTACATATGGCTGAATTGATTCAACTTGAGCTAGAGCTGCTTGATTGATACGGCTATTCTTAAATGTCTTTATTATGTCCGTGGTGCCGTCAAGAAGCAATTCTAATGCAGTATATAAACTACCTCGTCCAAATAACAAAGCTCTCAGGCAATCTTCTTTATTCTGATTAATTGTTAGTAAGTACTGTACCTTTGCGATAATTTGTCGTAACTCTATTTTAAATTTTGCGTCAAATTCCAAAAGATGAATCAAAGGAAGATTAAATTTGATGTTAAAAATGCCGCCTGTATAATATGGTATGTATTTAACAATTGTAGAATCGTTTAATTTTGTTGTTTTGTAATATAATAAAATATTATTTTCATTTAGAGAAAATTTTGAAGCTATAACTCTTTTAATGGTTGAAATCCGTGTATTAACTGAGACATTTATATCAATTCCTACTTGAGCAGGCGTAAAAAATCGCAGCGTGATCATTTGATTATTTTGATCAGATGCAATAAAGAAAAATGACGAGATTTAAAGACAAAATTCTAGATTTTAACTAAATAAATAGAATTCTATTTAAATAACATATAAAACAAGAATTTATTTAAACAAAAATCTATATTGATTTGAAATTTTGTACAATTTCATTATACTGATCTTGGTGGATAACAGGATCGAAGGATTCGTCAATTTCATTGATTAAATCGTCAATTTCAGTTTCAAATTTGATAAATTTTGCTTTTGCTCGAGATTTTCTCTTCGCAACCAATACTTCTTTCTTTAGTTTCTCTAGATTTCTTATCAGATCCTGTTTGAGTGTGGAAAGTCTCTCTCTTTCTTCTAATTCTCTGTTATTTCTTTCAATTTCGTCTTCTGTTCTTGCTCCAATGCAAGGAATGTTCTGTAGTTCTCTAAACAATCCAATTTCACTGTTTGTAAGCTTAAAATTGAGGATTCCGTTAGAATTCATTTCCAATTTCACCCAAACAGTTGGAATATCATCAGGAATGTTGTCAATGTTTATATTCCTAATCAAGGTGTTTTCTGAGCACTTATCGCTGTCCCCCTGATAAATGCTGAGTTGAATCGAATTCTTTCCTTCTTCAGGAGTGAAAGGATACTCAGCTGTGAAAGGGAACTTCTGTCCCGCACCTATATAAGCGAAAAACTCGTCCTCCTTGACTTTCACGCCGATTTTCGAAGGCAAAATATCCTGGACGATTTTCGATTCTTCTATCTGCACAATTCCGCCGCTGGGAAGGGTTTCTTTCGGGCAGCCGTCCCTGCACATGTAGGCAGCCCCCTTGGCTACAGCATACTCGTATTCCAGCTTCGAGACGATTGCCGTGCCTTCGCCATCGAAATATTCTTGAAGCAGGGAAATGATGCATGGAATATAACATGATCCACCGATTGGAATTACCGTGTATATGTCGTCTTTGGTTATACTCGCGTTGTGTAGGGCTTTTTCTATGATTGGAATGGCTTTTCTGATTTTTGGTTCGATTAATCTTTCGAATTGTTTTCTTCTTAATTTTATGTCGAGATTTACATCGCCAATGAAATTGTCGACTATAATAGATGTCGAAATCGCGGATGAAAGAGTCTTTTTCGCTTCTTCGCACGCATTTAATAATCTTTTTAAACTTCGCTCTGGTAGCTTCGCTGTTGGGTTGTCTGTCTTTGCCATAAACTGGTTTAATATTTCATTAAACAAAATCTGATCAAAATCTTGTCCGCCAAGATCTGTGTCACCTTCAACTGCAAGAACATCAAAAGAGTCTGTATTATACCTAACAATGGATACATCAAGCGTTCCTGCACCAAGATCGAAGATTAAGACGATTTTTTGAGTTAAATCTATATTTTTTGTTTCATCTTGGTAGTAACGAAACATATAAGCAGCCGCTGTAGGTTCACTAGAGAATAAAATATTCTCTTCTTCAAATCCTGCCATCCTAGCAGCCGACAAAGTACCTGCTCTTTGATTTGAGTTAAACTTTGCAGGCACAGTTATTAAAACTTTTTGTGCATCCTTGCCTGTATGGTATTTATATCGTGTTTTTGCTTCAATTAAGAATTCAGCTGAAATTCTTTCGGGTGAATAATATTCTGTGATAAATTTTCCTTTTTTATTTGGATTTTCAACAGTAATTTTGAATTCAGGCTTGCCATTGCGGTTTTCTATTCGTAGTTGTGGGTTGTTTTTGATGAATTCTTGGACTTTTGAATGATCAAAAGTGCGGCCAATGAGTCTTTTTGCTCCATATATTAAATTTTCAGGATGTAATGTGTTTTGCTTTGCGTATTTACCAAAAATAGGTTGAATTTTTCCGGTTTCAGTATTATAATCAAAATAAATATAAGAAGGAAGAAGCCTTTGACTATCACTGAATGTAGTTAGCTCGCATTTACTGCCTTCAATATATGCAGCACAGGTATTACTTGTTCCTAAATCAATTCCTAGCATTAAATAATAAATAGTATTAAAATTAACCTTAATTTCATTTTCTTTATATGTCAAATATGTCATGTAATTTAACTTTACAAATCATTTTTCGTGATGGCAGCATTATCCACCCAAAGACTCCTTGTATTAACATTAACTGCTTAGCTATATATGGAATTGTAAATATTGTTCATCATGTTACAACACGTCCTTGCAAAAAAAATCATTAAACAAAATTTCGAAATATGTGATCATTAACGGGTGTGCTAGAATGTCAACCATGCACTCTTATTGAATTCAATAATTTTTCTCTTTCGCATAAAAATTTTGAAAAACTCTCAGTTTTTAAGCATATTATAATGGAAAAAGTGAAACTATTCATATGAAGAATATAAAACACTAAAAAAGACAAAGAAAAAATTATTGATTATGAAATCACGCTTTTTTATGATATTTAGCGATATTTTATATTTATAAATCTATTTTTAGCAAAATTTCGATATTTGAAAATCTCAGTTTTTTTGATGAAGGTCACCGAAACGCAAAAGTGGATTTCTCCGCTGAAAGATTTATGCATAAAGGTCGACAACATCAACAAAGAGACATACGAGAAGCTCATAGGCGAAATTGCTGCTGTTATTGGCTACCAATACAAGCTTTCTAACTTTATGAATGCATATTATGCGACATTATCGAATAAAACGCGGCCAAATTACCAATCTCACTTAAATGTAAGCAAATTCGATCAATCCACAATGACTGATTCGAGCAAAGCCATTTATGATGTAGCGAATAATTTTATCGATTTAATTCTCGATTCTTTGACAACATACCGCCACCAGCAGCTTGCTCAAGAGCTTGCAGATATACACAACATTTTTTACGACAAAATAATCAAAAGAAATGCATATCTCGCTGAACATCCTTCAATTATTCCACCTTATCGGAAAACACTCGATTTGAACTTCCATTTAGACTCTCAGACAACATCTGGTCATAATACAGAGTTCTCATCTTATCTAGCTAACTTAATTCAGATATCGTATGACTCAGATTTCGATAAAAAATACATTCCAAATGCTGAAACAGTATCTTATCTATATCAAAATCTCGATGATAGTCCAATATTGCCGCAATTACTTAAAATTCTTGAAGATTTAGACAAAACAAGGTTAGAATTGTCCAAAGAACAAACTTCACTCGATCAAAAAGTCAAAACAACAGATGAATTCCTCTCGAACTTACCAAAGGAGGCAATTCGCGAAAATCGCCAATTTTCTGATTTTATTCGTTCAACACATCGAATTTTACCTCAAATTCGCTCAAACAACGAAGAACTCATGTCATCTCTCTACAGGACACCAGAAGTTTTGCACAATCTTTATGTTCTCTTCCAAGAATCTGTTCCAACATATAATATCGATGCACAAGAAATGGAAGAATTGCGTGCAAAGTTTGTAAAATTGAATCTCGAACTTAAGAAACTCAACCTCTTTAAAAGAATCGTTCAAGATTCAGGAGTAAATCCTTATTCTCCGAACCAAGCTCAATTATTCATTTCCCAAGAGAAGGATTTCCTCAAGAACATGAAGAAACTCATTAGTGAAGAAAAGCATCAAGAAATCAGCCTTTTGATCGATAATGGATTATCATCTTTCGAGCATTACGCTGAATCGATTCCAGCAGAGAATGAAGAGATCCAGAAGAACACCAGAGATGCAGACAGCCAGATGCAAAAGTGGGCAAACAGCAGAGCGCTTCCAGATCCGCAATTATCTTACGAAGTCAGAAATATGCAAGATAAAATCAATTCACTTAAAGAACAGTCGGACGAGATCATTGTTTTATCAAGCAATTCTCTCAATCAAGCAATAATTTCGATGACTGAATTAAATCAACATCTGCAATTCAATCCACCGCTAGATGAGCAAACAATCAATAACTACATGACAGTATCAGAAAATACTGCACAAGAAAAGTGGCTTAAAGCGAGATTCGAAAAAAAGCAATTTTCTGTTGAACAAAAGAAACTTCGCCTGAAACAAAAGAAGCATGAACTCGAGCTCCAGCAGTCAAAACTTGCAGCTCTTCAGCGTGAACTTGAAGGATTCAGACAAAAGAAACTCGAAAATCCGAATGCAGGCGTAGGAGTCACTCCAGACGAGTTCCAGGATGCTAAAGAGCGTGCAAGATGCAGTTCCTGCGGCCTTGAGAGAGAAAGAAGCGCAATACTCAAAGAATGTGGCCACACTTTCTGCATGAACTGCATCAAATTGAGGCATAAAAGTAGAATGAGAACATGCCCAAGCTGCGAGGCTAAATTCCAAGAATCCTCAATCTGTGAAATTATTTGGTAAGATGTAATATATAGATAAATATGTTTCAATAATAAAATATTATATTTTTCATTTCGCACTTTATATCCACAAGAAACAATTGTTGTGTTATTTTATAAACAAAATAATTAAACATACATATTTACTGTTCTTCTACTTGCTCAAGATGAGGAATTTTCCCACATTTTCTTAAATGTGCGGTAATATACATAATTGAGTCATCTGGGTTTTGAATATGAGGCCAATCACCTCCTTCTTTCATTAGAGCTTGCTTGCAGTTAGGAATTGCAACTGAAGGCAAAAATTCGTCTGAAAAGACAAATCTTTTATCTAATGTCTCAATTGACATAATAGCTGATGGTGGACACTGTGGATTTGTTGGCAAATTCTTTGCCTTTCTGATTCTAATTTTAGCTCTCAAAATTTCAGCGATTGCGTGGTCAATTTCATTGTGAATGAAGATAGCTGTAGGAGAGAACTTCTCTTTTGGATATAATTTCTTCAATTCATTGTTCAAAATTGGCTTCGCGCCCAAATCTCCTAAAATATCGAAAAAGAATCCTGGCTTGTTGTAAACGTTAGTAGAAGTGAATGAGTTGATTAATGTCAATGATAATACTTTTGTTTCTAGTTTTTGATAAGATGAAATTTGCAAGCCATAGAATCCACCAAGATCTGATCCTATAATATGAACTTTTTTGATACCAAGAGCAGAACAGAATTGATCAAAGCCTTTAGAAAGCTGTTTGTATTTCATATATTCACCGAGATCGAGAGAAAATGCTCTGTATCCGTAACTAATCAGTTTATCGAGAATATATATTGATGAAGAGCATGTTTCATATGTTCCTGGTAATATTACAACAGCTTCATCTTCATTTTGATTTCCGCCACAGCGATATTGCCACTGAACACCATAAACCTTGTCGAACTTATACTGTATAGGATGAGCAGCAGATAGTTTCTGCAGTATCTCATCGTTGAAGTATTCAGCAGGGTTATATGGGCAGCTCATAAATAAATATGAGTTATATCAATGTTATCTTATATAACTTAGTGGCTACGAATTGATAATTAACTTTAATGATTTGTTAATTTAATGTAAGATATAAAATTTGATATAAAATCTTTTGAGAATTAAGAATTTTGATCACATACGTGTATATTATGAGTTTAGTATAGCTTAATCCAAAGATTTAAGCTGGTATTTAATATAATATCTTTTTATGAGATATATGAATAAATTATTAATTAATGTGAGGGTGAGTAGTCTAGTGGTATGATTCCTGTTTTGGGTACAGGAGGTCCCGGGTTCAATTCCCGGCTCGCCCCATTTTT